>SNQJ01S0177317.1:0-19874 GCA_010110895.2 Picea sitchensis
AAGGCTACCTTTCGAACTCATGAGGTCCACTATGAGTTTTTTAACATGCCCTTTGGCTTGTGTAATTCCCCCTCCACCTTCCAAAGCCTCATGAATAATGTATTTCATCCTTTCTCTGTCATTTTGTCTTAGTTTTCTTTGATTCTATCCTCATCTATAGCAAAAACTGGACAGACCATCTTGCTCATGTGGATCAATTTCTCCATCTACTCTCTCAGCACCAACTTTTCCTGAAACAATCTAAATGTTCTTTTGGCACCTCAGAAGTCGAGTACTTGGGTCATCTTGTTGGAAAGGACGACATTAGGGTGGATCCTAAAAATATTGAAGCTATGCAAGAATGGCCTCACCCAAAGACTCTCAAAATCTTGCGTGGATTTATGGGCTTAATAGGTTATTATTGCAAGTTTGTTAAGAATTATGGAAAGATTGTGGCACCTCTCACTGCACTCCTTAAAAATAATTCTTTCACTTGGACTCCAGCAGCTGCTCAGGATTTTCAAACCTTGAAGATGGCCATGTGCACCACTCCATTCATGGCCCTTCCTGATTTCACAAAGACCTTTGTCTTGGAATGTGATGGTTCAGGGAAAGGAATTGGCACTGTCCTTATGCAAGAGGATTAACCTTTGGCCTTTACCAACAAACAACTGTCTGATTTTTTTTTGGGAAAATCAATCTATGAAAAGAAAATGTTGGCTATTCTGCATGTCGTTGATCTTTGGCTCCCTTATCTATTGGGGAAATGCTTCCAAATTAAGACAGATCATCAAAACCTCAAGTATTTTCTGGAACAACACATTTCCTCCCCAGAGCAACAAAAATGGGTGACTAAGCTCTTTGGATATGATTATGAGATCATTTCCAAGAAAGGCAAAGTCAATGTGGTTGCGGATGCACTTTCCCAAAAATATGAAGATGAAGGGTCCCTTTTTTCTCTCTCCTTCTTTGTACCAGATTGGCTCCAAGCCGTTTGCCAGGAATGGCTACACGATCCCAAAAGTTCACATCTAATACAACAATTGCATTCCAATTCTCCAGTTTCGCCAGGGTACTCTTGGATCTATGATGGGCTACGATACAAAGTTCGTTTTTATTTAAGTAAACAGTCAAAACTTAAATCCACGGTACTTTCTAAGCTTCATTCTACACCCACAGCTGGGCACTCTGGGTTAACCAAAACCTATGACAGGGTCAAACGTTCTTTTTTCTGGGATGGTATGAAACAAGATCTTCATAATTTTGTGGTTGAATGTGATGTGTGTCAATGCAACAAGGGTGAAACATTCAAATCTCCTTGAACACTACAACCGCTTCCGATTCCACTTGCTATTTGGCAGGATATCTCTATGGATTTTATTATAGGCTTACCTAAATCGGGCAATAAATCAGTCATCATGGTGGTAGTTGATTGCCTTTCCAAGTATGCTCATTTATGTGCACTTCAACAGCCATTTACAACATCCATTGTGGCTCAACGTTTCATGGATCAGGTCTTCAAGCTTCATGACATGTCGCATTCTATTGTTTCTTATTGCGACCCAACTTTCACCAGCAATATTTGGCAAGAACTGTTCAAGCTACAAGGAACCCAATTGCATCTCAGCACAACTTATCATCCCTAGACTGATGGTCAAACTGAAGTTGTCAACAAGTGTTTGGAAACATATTTGAGGTGTTTTGCATCGAAAAATCAAAATCAGTGGGCTCAATGGTTACCCCTATTTTAATGGTGGTACAACACTTCATACCATACAACTACCTTCATGACTCCTTTTGAAGCGGTATATGGAAAAAATCCACCTTCAGTTCTCTCATATTTACTAGGTGTCTCGAAGGTCCAGGCAGTTGACCAAATGCTTACATTTCGAGAGGCTATTATCTGTACCCTCAAAGAGAATTTGGTCATGGTATAGAATCGCACGAAGCAACAAGCAAATCAAGGTTTCTCTGAACATCAATTTGCAGAAGGGGATCGGGTGTTTCTTCAACTGCGACCTTACAAGCAAAATTCCCTCAAGGCCAACCATTGTCAGAAGTTGGTGCCCAAATTTTAACAAGCAAAATTCCCTCAAGGCCAACCATTGTCGGGTTATGCCCAAATTTTATGGTCCTTGTACCATTCTCAAGCTGCGGTGGGATGTGTGGCCTTACCGGGCTAGTTTCTGTCTAATCATTCTAAGTTACATCCTATTTTTCATGTTTCATATTAAAGAAGGTGATTGGAACTAAGTACAAAACTCAAACCAACCTTCCCAAGTTGGACTTAAGAAGGCTCCATTTGGATACAACCACAAGTATTTTTGACCAACATGAGCATCACCTATATCAGAGAACCATCAAGGAAAGTAAGTGTTATTCTAGTGGAAATATACAACCCAAGCAGATGCCACTTGGGAACCAAATACCATTATGTAGTAATTTTAAGCATCTCAAAGCCCTGAGGGATAAGCATGTTTTATGGGCTGACATGCTAGGAACCTAACCCCTCACATAGGTATAATAATATATTCATGTAATAAAGGTCACTATCAATAAGGCCTCCAGTAATAAGGAAGGATAAGTTGAATGTAAGAAGACCCATTAGAAGCTTCCAATTCTAGAAGGATATTCCTCTTAGATGGTTCTTTGATGGATTATATTTAGTATAAATAGGAGTCGAGGGTATGCAAAATTTTTCTCCTTGATATTATTGTAATAGAGCTTTGATCGAATGAAGGTTTCCCCTAAGAGGAAAGTGAACATTTCTCCCCTGAATCAAAGTGCTATTTGTGTTATCTCGTATCATTTTGGTATTATTGTGGTGTTGTTATGGTTATATTGTTGTTCATCCACAATTTCTAGAATTTTATTTATTTTCTGTGATACCCTTTATATATGGAATATTACAAATATCTACTTCCTTCATCCAATCTTGTGATAACCGGAAAGCAGTGATCCACTTGTGAAGAACAAAAACTCCGGAGCTCATCCAATAGATCACTCAATGACATGAATGGGAAACTTATCCTTAGTGGTTAATTTATTAAGGGTGCTGAAATATGGACTTATGTGCTAAGAACCTTCTTTCTTGAGGACCATTACAAATAGGGAAGGAGTATCGGCTGGTACTTGGGAAAATAACCCCAACTTCCAATAACTCCTACACTATTTTTTCTGTTTCATTTTTTGAGCAAAGGGGTATCTGTAGGGAAGTACATTGGTGGGTTGAATACCAAGAAGGAGAGGGATGTTATGATAATGCTCACCCCTGGAAGGAGGTAAAGTTGTGGGTGTATCAATGATCTGGTGCTTGTCAACAAGTACTGGAAACATATTTGAGGTGTTTGCATAGAAAATCAAAATCATGGCTCAATGGTTACCCCTAGCTGAATGGTGGTACAACACTTCATACCATACAACTACCTACATGACTCCTTTGAAGCTTGCAGATAAGGAAAAATCCACCCTTCAGCTTTCTCTCATATTTACCGTGTGTCTCGGTCCAAGCTGGTTGACCGTAAACACTTACATTTCGTTGAGGCTATTCTTTCGTATCCTCAAAGAGAATTTGTCATGGCCCAGATTCCTATGAAGCAAAAAGTAGATCAAGGTCATTCTGACCATCAATTTGCGTATGGGGACTGCTAAGCCTCTTCGAATGCAACCTTACAAGCATAATTCCCACAAGGTCGAGCATTGTCAAAAGCTAATGCCCAAATTTTATGGTCCTATACCGTTCTCAAGTGGACAGTGGCTCATCGCTAGCTTTGGCTCACCATTCTAAGCTACATCATGTTTTTCATACTCATGTTTAAAGAAGGTGATTGAAACTAAGTACCAAACTCAAACCAACCTCTTCCTTCCTAAGTTGAATGAAGAAGGCTCCATTTGGCTACGCCACAAGCAGTTTTGGACCAGCCAGAGCATCGCTTGCATTAGTGAACTATCAAGGAAGTGTTATTCAGTGGGAGATACAACCCCAACAGATGCCACTTTGGAACCAACTACCATTATGTAGTAATTTCATACATCTCAAGCCTTGAGGATAAGGGATTTTTTAAGGGGCTTTACATGTTAGGAACCTTAACCCCACGTAGGTAGAACAATATATTTGATGTAATAAAGGTCAATATCAATAAGGCCTTAGAAATAAGGAAGAATAAGTCGAATGTAATAAGACCTTAATAGAGCTTCTTCTTCTAGAAGGATCTTCCTCTAGATGGTTCTTTGATGCATATTTAGCATAAATAGAGTCGAGGTATGCTTAACCCTTCCTTCTTGGATATTATTGTACTAGACCTCTTCTTTGACCGGAGGTTTCCCTTGAAGAGGCAAGGCATCATTTCTCCTTAATCAAAGTGCTCTTCCGTGTTATTCGGTATCATTTCAAGATTATTATGGTGTTGTTATGGTTATATTGTTGTTCATCCTGCCATTTCTAGCATTTTATTTATGTTCCACATACTTTATATATGGAATATTACAAATATCTACTTCCTTCATCCGAATCTGGTGATAACCGGAGCAAAGATCCAATTTTATGAAGAAACAGCACCTCGAGCTCATCCAATAGATCATAAATGACATGAATGGGAACTATCCTTAGTGGTTAATTCTATTATAAGTGCAAATATGGACACATAAAAAATAAGAACCTTCTTCTTGAGACCATTACAATGGGAGGAGTATGGCCGGTACTTGGGGAAAATAACTCTAACTTCCAATAACTCCGCACTATTTTCTTCTATTTCATTTTTTGAGCAAAGTGATACCCCGAGGGGAGTGTACATTGGGGGGATGAATACCAAGAAGGAGAGGGATGTTGTGATAATGCCCACCTAGTGATGGGGGTAATTTTGTTGGTGTCTCAACAATTCGCTGGTGCTTGTCTAGGGACGCTATGTGTTGGGATGGATTTGAGGATAATGGCTCAACGCTTCGCTGGATCAAATCTTCAAGATTCATGACATGTCACATTCTATTGTTTTTTTTTTTGCGACCCAACTTTCACCAAAGAATTTTTGGCAAGAACCGCTCAAGCTAAGGCACCCAATTGTATCTCAAAGACAACTTATCATCCCTAGACTGATGGTCAACCGAAGTTGTCAACAAGCAGTTTGAAACATATTTGAGGTGTTTTTTCATCGAAAAATCAAAATCACCTAATGGTTACCCCTATTTTAATGGTGGTACAACACTTCATACCATACAACTACCTTCATGACTCCTTTTAAAGCAGTATGGAAAAATCCACATCTCGCCTTCATATTTACTAGGTTTCTCGGTCCAGCTTGACCGAACACTTACATTTCGAGAGGATGTTCTTTGTACCATTAAAGAGAATTTGGTCATGGTCTAGAATCGCACGAAGCAACAAGAAAATCAAGGTATTTTTGAACATCAATTTGCGTATAATCGGGTGTTTCTTCTGAATCAGCGACCTTACAAGCAAAATTCCTCAAGGCCAAGCATTGGTCAGAAGCTGGTGCCCAAATTTTATGGTCCTTGTACCATTCTCGCTGCAGGGATTGTGGCCTAATGGGCTAGCTTTCCCAATATCTCTAAGCTACATCCCATTTTCATGTTTCATGCTTAAAGAAGGTGATTGGAACTAAGTGCCAAACTGCACTAACCTTCCCAAGTTGGATGAATAAGGCCCCATTTGGCTACAACCACAAGTATTTTGGACCAGCATGAGCGTCATCACACAATGAACCATCTAGGAAGTGTTATTCTAGTGGAAAATATACAACTCCAAGGTGATGCCACTTGGGGAACCAAATTTTACCATTATGTAGTAATTTCCACATCTCAAGCCCGAGGACAAGGCTGTTTTATACACATGTTAGGAACCCTAACCCTCACATAGGTATAATAATATATTCCATGTAATAAAAGGTCAACATCAATAAGGCCTAGCAATAAGGGAAGATAAAAGAATGTAAGAAGACCCAATAGAAGCTTCCACTCTAGAAGGATCTCCTCCAGATGGTTCTTTGATAGACATATTTAGTATAAATAGGAGTCGAGGGTATGCGGAATTTTCCTTTCTTTGATATTATTGTAATAGAGCTTTTGTCAACTGGATTTCCTCAAGAGGAAAGTGAACATTTCTCCTTTAATCAAAGTGCTATTTCTAGTATTATTCTGATATCATTTTGGTGGCTATTGTGGCGTTGTTATGGTTATATTGTTGTTCATCCTCATTTCAGCATTGTATTTATTTTCCTCGTGATACTTTGAGAGCATATGGAATATTACAAATATCTACTTCCTTCATCCTAATCTGGCGATAACTGGAGTGAAGATCCAATTTGGTGAAGAAACAGTAACTGGAGCTCTCATCCAATAGGATCATCAATGACATGAATGGGAAACTTATCCTTAGTGGTTAATTTATTAAGGGTGCTGAAATATGGACTTATGTGCTAAGAACCTTCTTTCTTGAGGACCATTACAAATAGGGAAGGAGTATCGGCTGGTACTTGGGAAAATAACCCCAACTTCCAATAACTCCTACACTATTTTTTCTGTTTCATTTTTGAGAGAAAAGGGGTACCTGTAGGGGTGTACATTGGGGACATGAATACCAAGAAGGAGAGGGATGCCAGATCATGATCACCCCATTATGGGGGTAATTATGTGGGTGTGCACTAACATCTTAAGTAGCTTGTCAACAAGTGTTTGGAACATATTTGAGGTGTTTGCATAGGAAAATCAAAATCAGTGGCCTACTGGTTACCCCTAGCTGAATGGTGGTACAACACTTCATACCATACAACCACCATGATGATCCTTTGAAGCAAGATATGGAAAAAATCCACCTTCGGCTCTCTCTGGCATATACCGTGTGTCTCAAGGTCCAAGCAGCTTGGACCCCAAACGCTACATTTCAAGAGGCTATTCCTTTGTACTCCCCTCAAAAGAGAATTCCTGTCATGGCCTGTATCCCATGAAGCAAAGCAGATCAAGGTCTCTGATCATCACCTATGCATGGGGATCAAGTGTTTCTCTCAATGCAACCCATACATAATTCCCCCAAGGCCTAACATTGGTCGGGTTCTTCAAATTTTATGGTCCTTATACCGCCTTGGCAGTGTGGGATGTGTGGCTCATCGGGCTTAGCTTTTCCCAGCCATTCTAAGCTACATCATGTTTTTCTATGTTTCATGCTTAAAGAAGGTGATTGAAACTAAGTTCCAAACTCAAACCAACCTTCTCGAAGTTGAATGAAGAAGGATCCATTTGGCTACAAACCACAAGTGCTTTGGACTACTGTGGAGCATCGGGCCGCATCAAGAACCATCAAGGAAGTGTTATTCCAAAGGGAAAGATACAACTCCCAACAGATGCCACTTGGGAACCAACCATTATGTAGTAATTCTACACATCTCAAGCCTTGAGGATTTTTTTTTTTTTTTTTTTTTTAAGGGGGATGACATGTTAGGAACCTAACCCCCTAGGTATAATAATATATTTTACGTAATAAAGGTCAATATCAATAAGGCCTAGAGTCAAGGAAGAATAAGTCTAATGTAATAAGACCTATTAGAGCTTCTTCTCTAGAAGGATCTCTTCCCTAGATGGTTCTCTTTGATAAGTTAGACATATTTTATCATGTAAATAGGAGTCTAGGTATGCTTAACCTTTCCTTGGATATTACTGTACTAGACCCTTCTTGACTCGAGGTTTCTGAAGAGGCAAGTGAACATTTCTCCCCATTTGCAATATCAGTAATTTGGTTCTATTTTATTTTCTTATATTTTAACTTTTTTATTTTATTATTATTATTATGGTGTTGTTATGGTTATATTGTTGTTCATCTGCCATTTCTAGTATTTCTTATTTATGTTCCACATACCTTATATATGGAATATTCAAAATATCTACTTCCTTCATCCGAATTTGGTGATAACCGGAGCAAAGATCCAATTTGCGGGAAGAAACAAAATTCCTGTTTCCTTCATACAACAGATCATAAATGACATGAATGGGAAACTTCATCTATGGTTAATTCTATTAAGGGCAGTAAATATGGACATGCTAAGAACCCTTCTTGAGGACCATTACAAATGTGGGAGGAGTGCTGGGTTGGAAATTAGAAAATAACCCCAACTCTCCAATAACTCCCCGTGACCATTTTTCTATTTCATTTTTTTGAGCAAAGGAGTACCTGTAGGAGTGTACATTGAAGGGATGAATACCAAGAAGGAGAGGGATGTTAGATCATGATCACCCTAATATGGGGTAATTATGTGGGTGTCTCAACAATTCAGCAGTTTATTCAGGACGAGCTGCGTGTCAATTTGATCATGGGGATGATGGATCTTTTACTTGGATGGAATTAAATTAGGAAATCACCCCATGATGACCCTTTCTCTTCAAGAGTTTCTCCATTTTGTGAGAGATGATCATTTTTTGGGGACCCAACATGCTTCATGAGGGTATAGGTGTGACTTGAGTAAATTGTATTACATAATTCCTAATAATCCATGGTGGTAATTGGTCCCAAAAGTGAGTGTGCAACCATTCAACACTCAAAACAATATCACAACCACCCATAGCAAGGGAAAACATGTAATTTTTTAGGGTATACTGTCTATTTTAGTAGCTTGAAATTCTCATAGCGGCCCCCACATTTCATTGTAACATCATTGGCTAAGTGAGAATTTGAAAATTTGAAATTGATTGAATAAAACAATTGACATCCCTGTGGGTCTTTGTGATGAATACACCATGGGTGTTGCCACTATCAATAAACACTACTATCACCTGTTGTTTGATGTAGCCTTGATCTTTACCGCATGGAGCGTAAATACGAAGCAAGGGCATGTGGAGATATGGACAGGTTAGTCCTAGCCCAATGTAAGGTGCAATGAATTTTGAGAGGGGGTGAGTGGGATTAGTATCCTCTAACTCAGGAGCCTCATTTGACATTCGGTACTCTAACCCATCAATTTGGATGAAATTTTGTTCACGACATTTATGTCCTAGCACATATTTGTCATCATAGTAATAACAAATCCCTTGTTTCCTACGTTCTACCATTTATGCTAGAGACACTTTTTTAACCTTCAAGGTTTGAGTGGGAGCAATGGTATCCCCTAGATGACGACGGTTGGGGAATGAAGAATGAAACGGTTGTGCCTAAATAATGGTCTCAGCTTCTAAGGTTAATTTGCAAGACTCCAACCAAGTAATAGGATGATGCATGCAAACATGAGCATGAACTTCCTCCTTTAATCCCCTTATGAAATATTCAAGATAGAATTTAATGATAATCCCCTTAGTTCCTGAGTAGCCAACCTGCTGAAATGTCGAATGAACCTGCGACCAACCCCTGCTTTGTTTCACCAGGAAGTAACCCAAAATAATTAGATTCCCGATCAAAACATGCACAAACAACTTTGGTGAACATGTTCCAAGTGGGATGTGGTCCGTGATAACATTTTTATGCCATTGTCACCATTGATAACATTCTTAATCTAAGTATAGAATTCCTACATGGAGTTTGGTCTCCTCATCCCTAATATTATGGAGGGAGAAGTAGTGTTCCAATTGGGAGACCCACCCAGCTAGGTCATCCATCAAATTATGCATCTCCACTTTTGCATCTTATTCCAAGAGTTGGGAGAACCCCAAGAGGAGCAAGAAAAATGAGTATTCTCATAATGGGAAAATGAGGGAGCTTCTGTGAGTGGTACTTTGGTTGCTTACCCTTGTAAATAACCCCAAGGTGTTGGGTAATGCCATGAAGGTATGTCTTGATGGCATCCATGTCCGAAAAAAACTTCTGGAGATGGCTAAGGTCCCCTAGGGTCTATTTGATCTCCGAGACATCATTATATAGTTGGGTTACCTTATTGTCAAAGTATTTTGTAGTCTGAGAGTGGGTGGTAGCGCCCATTGTGGAAGCTTAAGGAGAGTGATGCCACAGAGATCTACATGAAATAAG
This sequence comes from Picea sitchensis, assembly GCA_010110895.2. Taxonomy (NCBI): domain Eukaryota; kingdom Viridiplantae; phylum Streptophyta; class Pinopsida; order Pinales; family Pinaceae; genus Picea; species Picea sitchensis. The sequence continues at coordinate 9,938 of SNQJ01S0177317.1, forward strand.
AAGTGTGATGAGATAAGTGGTAAATAAGGGATCCAGGAAGGAGATCAGGTCCACAAAGCGGGATTAAAATTGATAGGGATCAATGCGATCAGGGGAAAAAAAGGAGGCCAATGGGATGGGTCGTAAACAAGGGGTAAGGGGATCGGGTCCACTAAAACGATGAAAAATGATAGGTAATACTCATGATCAGGAAAGAGGAAGGAATGGGAGAGGTCCCAAATAAGGGTGTGGTCGAGCCCCATACTCCTTTTTTTTTACTCCTACATGGAGTTATAATTCGAAGTTGAATATTTTTGTAGTGTCAGAATGTCCAAATTCTTAACAAGAAGAAATATGTATAAATTTTGCAACCATAATACATAAGGCTAGGTTGTGTTGCCGTCCTAATATTAATATTCTGCTAACGGAGCTGGAAAGTCCCCGGCCACTTAGTGTGTCCTGAGGCACAATGCCTAGGTTCTTAGTCCACACTGCCACCTTGACTCGAACCTCTTCCTTCTAGGATTACCCGGAAGCCAAGGGGGTTGTCCCTAGTTACCAAGTTAATTTTAAAGTTAAATGTTCTAGGAGTTAGTTTTAATTGTTAAAGGCTAAAGAGAAAACTAGCCTAAGATGTTCAAGCTGCAATGCAAGTGCAAGTTTTAATTTGAATGAGAGTCAACCCTTCCTAATTCAACTAAAGACTAGTGCCTAAGGTTGGGCAATGGGTCAACTATGTGTGCAAGTGGTTTATTACAACAAGTTTACAAGTTGAAAAAGTTAGGCTACCCACAAACCCCAAGATTAGAATTACTTTGCCAAATGAATACTAAAGATTACAAATTATTACACTATTAACAAACGATACAACAATGTACAAAGATACAAGAAGTGTAAGTGTTCACAATTTGCCAAGCATGCCCCAATAGCATGGCACGTATTGGACCGCCTTCATTGGCTACAATCACACAATCACTCAAGAATCAAAGAAGATGATGCTTCCCAAGTGGGATACTCAAAACTTCACTTCTTGATTCACACCACAACAATTAATAGACAAGATATTCAATGTTACCCACAATATTCACTTAGACATGAAAGAATAAACAAGTAGTTGCAATAGAGATAGATTAAGCAATGAGATATTATCACCAATGATGTGTTCCTATCAATAACATCTACCCCAAAAATACAAAGGTGATCTATGCAACTATGTGTTTAAGGAGTTTCTTAAAGATTTGATGAATTTTATTTCTTTCCCCTAAACTAGATGTGTGTCTAATTCCTCCTCCCCTTGCCAAATAGCTGCTAAGTGCTCAAGATAGTAAGGCTAATGACGCCTTACCCTAGCTTCCAAGGTCAACCCACAGTATAGTGTCTGAGCCACTGATCTCCCCTAACGAACCACCTGGACGGCCCCCCGCCACTACCACCTGGATCATTCCTCAAACCCGCTTTAGATGGTGGAGATGGCTGAGTGGAGCCCCCAAAATTGTTCCTATGTTGCTATGACCCTCGGGCGGGTCCTTAGATGTGTTGGGTGTATTTTAGATGAGTTTTAGGCACTTAAAAATTGTGTTTTAGCGCATGGGCCGTGAGGAAAATGTATGAAAAATAGTGCTTGCTATGTGTCAATCAAACCATTAATAACATATCATAGCACAAGTGAAAGATTGCCAATGTTAACCATTAACCATGTACCATTAACCATGTGCCATAATGAGAACTTAAGATGAAGCGTGGGCACCTTGCAAGATGTAAATGTAGATATGTATGCCTTATACCACAAGATGAATTAATTTAAGTGCAAAGATGTTCAAATATAAAGCATTAACCCATAAACATGAGATTATATAAGCAGGACATGGCTGAAAATGATAGATCGAAAGTAAATACTTAAACCATGAAAGCAAGACGTGAGCATCATATGACATCCACCATCAATATAGATTTGCTAAGCCTATGAAGATGTAAGTGCTTGAGAGATGAATTATTTAGCAAAATGAAAGGAAACTTAAACCATATGTAACACATGCATATAAGATTCTTAAAAACAGCAAAATAACCTGAGATGAAATGGATTAAAAACATTTAAGATAGCATCTAAGCTACTAAACCATTTATCAAGTGAGAGCATTAGCATGTGAAAATGAAAACTTAATGGAAATGAAACTTTAGAAAGATGATCACCATCAAAGATATTCTAATAACTAAGCATGTAGATCACCACAAGTAGATTCTTTTATTACAGGATTTGGGGATGACTCCCCCAAGGTGCCTAAAGGAGATTAATTACCATTTATGATTTTATTTTTAAAGCAAAAGTGAGTAAGACTTGAAAATACCACTACAATGGCCAAGGTGGTGGTGTTTCCTCCAAATAAGCACAAGGAGGGTAGCTTAAAATTATGATAACTTAATGAGATTAAAGCAAAACTAAACTAACCATATTATGCACAAAAGAATAAAATAATCCAAAGTATAAACAAACTAATCTAAAATAAGATTTATTTTTTAGGGCCCAAAATGAATGATAAATATTCCAGAAAATTAGAAATGTGAAGGAAAAAGAGGGAGAAATGTTACCCAAAACCAAGAAGAATTGTTTGGGAAGCCTCCTAGGTGTTTCTTGGCAGCTTGTATCTTCAACTGTCACTAACCCCGCAAAAACAACAGCAAAGCTTGTCAGAAATGTCAAGAAAACAATTCAAAATATGTTACAGAATTTTTGTTTTAACACGTAAATTTCCAAACAGCAAACAAATATGAAATATAAAGTTGATTTTTGACCTCTCTAAGACTAATAATCAAGATGAAAATATATGGAAATGGATGCAGAAATTTAAATGGCACAAGAAAGAGATAAAGAGTATAAGAAAGCCTCAAGGGTAGAATCCTTTTCGATAGCTATCCCAATGAAACCTTGGGATGACCTGCAAAACTAGAGCAAATATGAAATATGGAATAGATAATTATCTTAAACAAGCTTAGAAAGAAATACTCTTGCAATCCTAAGCTAGTCAAAATGAACATAAACCAACAAGAATACTCTTTAATCAGCTTACCCTAGTAGAATACTCTACCAAAGATCTACTACCATAAACACATAAACAACAAGTAAACAATATCACCTCATATGTATGGAGCATAAAGAATACTCAAGAATGCACCAATCATCCTCCAAAGCTTTTTCTCATTACCAAAATGTGAGAGCGTTGTAGAGCCACTAGTTTGCTACTAGACCCCAAGAGCAATGAATGGATGGCAAAATGGCAAGAGCAAGATGGAAGCGGAGAAATTTTAGCATAATATTCTCTTTAGCACAAAGATCGGTGAGTAAAAGAGGGGGAGGGAGGGTTCTACTTATACCCCAAGAGGCAAGTGAAGGCACTTTGATGAACTCCAAGTGTCAAAAACACATCAAATGAGCAAAATCTCATCGAGTGGGCACACCATCTAGGGTTTGAAAGCTAGATCTATGGTGTAGGAAAAGTAGGAGGTGTTGGGATCAAACAAAGAGGGTAGTGGGGAGGCCTCGATTGATGCCAAGGAAGGTGAGAGGTCTCTGGGCCACTTTTTAAAATCATTTGTGGTGTTTCTAGAAGAGGGGGGCGTAACTCCTCTTGAGGGGCCAAAATCAAAATGAAGAAATGGGAGGGAATTAACGAAAAAGGGAGGACTTCATCCTGGGGGGTGATGTGGGGGTCAAAGTGAGTCATAACTTATGATAGGGGGGGCCCAAATAAGTTAGAACAACCTCCACCAAGGAAAACGTCACTTGTCCTAGGGGGCCAAGTATTTTGAGTGTAGAAGGTGGGTAAGGGGTTAGAATAGGGTTGGAAAAGGTTGGGATGGGTTTGGTAGGTTAGGAGGGTCTAACCTGGCTACTCACAATCTTAAACATTCACCCAATAACTCTTCTTTTACAAAATTACAAATTTGACTTAGCAATTAAAAATTACACTTGGATCTAATTTGATCCTAGTGGACTAAGACATAGTAAACTTAGTCCTGAATGAGATGAAATCATTCATGGGAAGTATTCCACTTCCTTTTGAGCACAAATACCCTATCAAAGTTCAAAGACCCAGCTTTTACAATAATAGTCAGGGAATAATTAATTAATTAAATTATTAAAAAATTTAATTAATTAAAAACCTATCTAGACTCCTGGACGAAATTCGCGGAACTTTCAATCACTGGCATGGTCATTTACAACATTCATAAACAAAGGCTACCAAAAAATGAGATCATTAGAGCGCCTTTCCCCACTTTGAGGAAATTCATCATGATGAGGAGGGAAAACTCAAGGGAAGTCAACCAAACAGGAAGCCCTACTGACAACTTGAGGATAAAACCCCTGGAAAGGAACTCCCCCAATGGAAACACCCAAGGTGCCCGACCTAACCATGATCCATGCACTTATACTACATTATTAACCCACACAAGGTGCTGGAAATTGCTTACAAAATTTTGTGTCAGTATTAGATACCCAAGTAGAAGTCCAAAACTGCTCACTAAATTCCAGAATCAGGATGCATCTTCACTCATGATCGAGCTGACCAATCGCTAATTACACAATGTGTTGCAGTACCCATTAAATGAACTTTGTTTTGTGCTCTTCTACATTGTTTTTCTATTCCTGTCTCTTCCCAAGGGTTGCACTTTGTTTTAGGGTACCCACAGACAAGGGTTTTCCTATGCTATAGCTCTCTGATATATGTGTGGGGTCGACAGTAGTACTCGAAAAAATATTTCAAAGCACCAACTAAGGAGGCTCAACCATATCCTTAGTCGTACTACCCGATTACCAAGGTAGTGGAGAGTATCTTCCCGAGTGTTGTTCTTGGTGACACTATAGAAGTCATGCGACCGAACGATTTAGCTAGGAAGGTTCCAGGATTCCTAGGGCAAGTCCATGCATAAGTGTTATCTGATGCACTACCACTCGAAGGGGTACCAATAGAGGTTACAAGGGTGTCCAACAGATGTGCGCTTAAGTACCACTTGTATTTCATGCGTGCATGTTTCCAAGATCATGGATTTGTGTGTTGAACAATAGATCTCTATGGTTTATCGATGCCAAAATATGTCGCTACCCTAAAAAAAAAAATATCCCACACTTTTTGCCCAGGAAAGTGATTTAATACCACTTTTAGTATACCTGGAACAGTTAACAAAACAAGAAAATATACTATGCAAGTAACAACAAAATCAAATATAGAGCATAAATAAAATATTGATACTACATAAAGCTTAGTTCAATTTCCTCTTCGAGGGGGAAAACTCCAAATGAGTAGATCTCTCTTACAATAATCCCCAACCCTTACAATGGAGAGATGCATTCTTTAAATATAGTTTACAACCATAAATACCACGGGCCAATATCATAGGCTATCCATAATAATTTATAACATTCCACTAACCAACTTCCTAACTATTTGTGGTCCTGATAATAATGAGGGTTGACAACTTATTACACTGACAACTAACTAATGACTAACTATGAGGGGTTGGGGACATATTCTAACAAGCTAAAATTGGAAGAAGGCTCCAACCCCTTGAATTCTCTGGCTCCAACCAGAAGGAGGCTACAACCCCCTAATTCTTAGGCTCCAACCTAAAGGAATCTCCAACTCCCTCTGTTCTCCGGCACCAACCGAAAGGAGGCTACAACCCCCTTTCCTTGCCCTGTCCTGCTGCCCTAAAATATAAGTGTAGACCAATTGTCACTACCAAAATATCTGCCATTGTCTGTGTCACTATCACTGCCACTGTCACATCAACATATCACTGTCAATATGTCACTGTATCAACTTGTCACTACCATTCTCTCTATCTCATCAACCTGTAGTTGTTCATCAACCAACAAGAACATGTACCATACCATGCATCAACTGTGTACCAACATATGCATCAATCGTGTACCATAAGATATGCCAAAATGTAGATATCATGACATCAACAAAAATAGCAATCATATATCAAATCATGTACCATGTACTAGAGAATCAATCATGTATAGAACCTGTACCATATAAAATACCATCAAGTATGTAGAGATTTGAACCATATCATCAAAGAAGTACTCTCAAGGTACCAAGTAATGTACATCATGCATATGCCACCATCCAACAAATGTATATCTCAACCATGTACTAACATCTCAAGGATGTAAACCATAACAACCATGTTATATACTAACTAGATACAAGAGCATGTATCACTCAATCATGTAGCCAAGATGTACCTCAACCATATGTCAATCCCTCATCAACATGTCGAGTATGATTCAAGCATACACCATACCATAACCAAGCATTACCTTCAAAACAAGTACACAAACATACCACTACCTCTGCAGCTGACTTGTTACACTGAAATGTTGACCTATAAACCTTCCTTTGACTTCAGGGACTTGGTACAGGCATCTCCTCCAAACTTGTCTTGTCCTCGTGGGACTAAGATATCCTATTACACGGRGCCTTGCGTGACCACTACTGTGCAACCTAGGGGGTCCTCGCAAGACACCCTATGTCTGACCCGCGAGGTCCAGCCAAATTAGGGTTATAGAAAAACCCTAGCACTCTACAGCTTTGAAACATTCGCTCTTTCCTCACACTTTCTATGTTGCCTCAGAATTTCCATCAGATTCACCAAAAGACCAAAAATAGACCATAACAATCTCACAAGATATATATTCAATGTGTGTGTATATGTACTTATGAGAGACTCTTTGAGGTGTATTTACAGTTTTGCTTGATAACCTCTCTCCTTAATCTTAGGGCTTCTTGAACTTTCTTGTTACAACAACTTTACCGTTTCATTAATGAACTTGTAACCAACTAGTGGTTTCTTAACCATTCTTCGAGGCTTCCAACTTCTCAAGGCCATAACTCCTTAACCATAAGGAACCACGTGGCGTACCACATATCACCAGAAACAACATGACGAGGACTATCCATACATGAGTGCATTACCTACATTTACACTATTCTTCATGAACTTTTTCCTCGATCCACTTCGTGTTCCATAACCATATCGTTGGGGATGCTATACTTCTTCAAGGGTTGACATCAATGACAACCAATATTTCAACAATCTCCCCCTTTGGTATTGATGGAAACACTTGTCATGGAAACACCTATGTTCCTTCTCATTCTCCTCTGTGACCATCGCTTCCCTGTCTCCATGCCTCTATCTCCCCTTGTCTTCATGCATCTTCTCTCTATTTCCATGCCTTTTTTATTTTTCTCCCCCTTTGACATCAATGGAAAAGGATAAGTTTCCTTGGGGCTTCTCCCCATGTTTGCAAGACTCTGCTTTCTCTTCATGGTGCTTCCTTGTGTAGTTCTATGATGTATATGAAAAGAATTCAAAATATTCTTTACCTAGACTCATCATGTCTCCTGCTTCTCTCCCCCTGTCGTGTTATTCCTAATGTCATGAGGATCACCATGGGGCAGAAACTACTCCACTTTTCTATCGAATATACTCAAATGTATCCCTCGAAATAGGTTTGGTGAAGATATCTGCAATCTGATCTTTTGTCCCCATGTTCTCTAGCTTGATTTTCTTCTCTGTAGCATGTTCCCATAGAAAGTGATACTTGATCGAAATGTGTTTCATCTTGGAAAGAATCACTAGATTCTTGGAGATACTGATAGCACTTGTGTTGTCATAGAAAATTGAAATGGGCTCATCATACTTCACTTGTATATCCTACAAGGTTTTCTTCTCCAGAGAACCTGAGTACAACATGTCACTACTGCAATATGTTTTTATTTTGTTGTGGATAAAGATATTGATGACTGTTTCTTTCTCAACCATGATACCAGACAATTACCCAAGTAGAAGGTTGCTCTGCTAATACTTCTTCTATCATCAATGAAACCTGCCCAATCTGCATCTGTGTAGGAAACCATACATAGTTCATTCCCTTTTGGATACCACAATCCAAACTCTTATGTTCCTTTGAGATATTGATATGATTCTGGGGGCGATAAGTTTCCAATAATTGATCGCTTCTGTCACTCCCTCAAAAGGGTCATTTATAGATYGTTTTACTTGAGCGATGTGAAATTAAAGGTAAAGTTGAATTCTTATGCGCTTGAATTTGAAGCAAATGAAACCTCTTTAGTTTCCCTTATGTGTGATATTTCATGCTTGCATTTAACATCCTATGTGCGGAAATTCATGGAAAAACAACATAAGAACATAATACACATAATGGATATGACACTTCCCTTGATAACGTAGGTCATCGGATGTGGGCTACCTCTCTAGGTCATGCTCCAAAGCCTGAATGCTTCATTCTCCTCGCTATAATGATGTCTCTCCTTTACAAGTTGTAAGGCCAAAGTCCCTTCTCGGGGATGGCAACAAGACATCGGAATGTGATCAGGAATGTATACAGCTTCACAAGTTCTCATACTTATGAAGAATCCATGATACTGACATGGACTTCGTTCCCACATACTCAATACATAAAAAGAGGAAGAATAAAATATGACCCCCATCAACATGGAGTGATCAAAATCCTTAGATCTGTTGCTCAGATCCAAGCATAAATATGCAACCCATACAAAGATTCTGAAACCACGAGATTCATAACTGCTTCATTGGCCACTTATCATGCAAGTGCCACAATTTCTCTGTCACATGTAACTGATTGTTTTAATGTGAAAGAAGAGAAGAAAAGAATATATAGAAGGAATAAGTTGATCTTGCTTCCTTGTTGCATCCTCTCTATGCTCTTTCGGACTTGTAACACGCATGCTATGCTGCAACATTTAATGAAAAAACAACATAATGAAAAGCATGCTTACATTGGCTTCTCCAGAACTTAGCTTGGTGATCTGAAGCTCTTCTGTAAAAACAGACCTTGCGATTGCCAAATTACCTAAAAACAACTGTCAAATCATCTCCATCTGAGTCAGACACTTTCAGGCCCAAGAGACACCTCTGCCTCGGTTACCATGCCACTGCCTATGCAATAAATGACTCATTTTGGAGTTAAGATATAAAAGATTTGCTCAGATCAGAAAAATAACACCACCACTGTGTCCGTGGCATCACTTTACCTAAAAATGGCTATCTCCACGCCTCGATCCGAGTCGGACACTTTCATGCCCAAGAGGCACCCTTGCCTCAATTTGCGTGCCACTAGTCCTGCAATAAATGCTGAGAAATATCAAAATGTGTGAAAAATCACATACCAGTCCGTACAGTCCATACGAGTCCGTACAGATGCACTCAGATTCCTCTCTCGTGCTCCATGTGTGTGTCGAATGCACTTCTTGTCCCGAACTCTAAACCAAAGGGCCCTTCTTATACCAATTTCAAGCAGTCTTGTAATAAATGAGGTGGTTGGTGTAGAGGTTATCGGAGGCTAAATTAAGTCGTAGATTGGCGGAGGTCCCGGGGTTGAATCCCACAGGCCTCCCCTTTTGGAAAATGGTTATAACCATTTTTGCGTGCCCTACCAAATTTGGTGGGCAGCCACTAAACTGGCAGAATATGCTAGAATGGCGTCGAGTTTGGTAGAGAATCTTTCTATTTCTAGCACACAGTTGGAGGATGGCTACATTTAGCGGTGGAGGAATATGCCACTAAAATGGAGGAACTGCTGCCATATTTGGTGGGGTATTTTAATATATATATTTTTTAATTTTTGGTCACGGGGTGTTATTGTGCATTTCAGGGGTGCCACATGGTGCCTCCCTATTGGGCCACATGGCATCCACTGATTTGTCCACCCGTTCACTGACATCACCTCCACGTCACCTTGTGACACGTGGCACCTTTCGAGTGGTGCCACGTGGTGTCACCTGGGGTGCCATGTGGCACTTTTTTACTCATCCACGTGGTGCCCTAAAAAGTCCAAATTTTAGTGACACGTGGCAGCCTCTGGTGCTGCCATGTGGCATGCTGATGTCATCATGACACGTGTCACTCT
>SNQJ01S0177318.1:11869-28405 GCA_010110895.2 Picea sitchensis
CCTGACACATCGATATTTTTTTGAATAACGACATCTGGAGTAGCAGCGACTGGATTAGCGACAATAGGAGTAGCAACAACCAGAGTAGCAGTCACTACAGAAGCTGTGTATCTTTTGAAATTACAGAGATTCCTTCACTGATTTCAACTGTCCATAAATGTACCTACAACACAAATTTATTAGAAATATATATATATATATATATATATATATTATTATTATTATTCAATATGAGGGGGCAGAGGGATGATCCTCTGTACTAATGATTTCCAAATTAGTTTGATCAGAAAGTCGTTTGACAAAGGAGGCTTTAGAAGATGGGTTGTGATATATTTTGAGGCGGTGTCCATTTTCTATCAGGGGAGTACGTGCCTCGTCTATTGTTACCAACTACAGTCACATTGTCAAATACCTTGTCAACTTCGTATGGCCCCATCCACCTTGAGCAAAGTTTTCCCTTGAAATACTTGAATCGGGAATCATAGAGTAATGCCCACTCCCCTTTTTGAAATGTCTTCTTCTTGATAAACCTATCATTTCATCCAACACATTTGTCCTGGATTGTAGAATTATTCTGGACAACCACTAATCGAATTTCATCTAGCTCGTTTAGCTTCTCCATACAATGTTTTTGGGCTTCTGAAATATCCAAACTTACTTCTAGGGATGTTCTAAGTGTTTTAATTTCGAACTCTATGGGAAACAAAGGAGATTTTCCATAGATAAGATCATATGGATAAAATCCCATTGTATTTCACCAAGTTGTCCTGTATGCCTAGAGTCCTTCAAGCATCTTTTTCGCCCAATATCTACGATGAATTGCTACATTTTTTGTGAGGATATTTTCCAGTACCTTATTTGTGCTCTCGACTTGACCATTTTCTTGGGGATGATATGGATTTGTTATCCTATGCTTGATATCATATTTCTTCACTAACCCTGCTATCATATGTGATGTGAATTGTTCTCCTCCATCTGAGACAATTTCTCTAGGGGCTCCATATCGAGAAAACATTTCTTCGAACAAGAAGTTTGAAACAGCTTGCTCAGTTTCTTTTACAACTTCCTTCACCTCAACCCACTTTGTTACATAATCTGTGCATACCAGAATATGGACTTTCTGTTGCGAGGGGGGATTGAATGGTCCCATGAAATCAATGGTCCATTTTTCAAATGGATCAAGGGCTACATGGGGTTTCAAGGGAATTTCGTCTGCTTTACTAGGCTTACCCATTCATTGGCAGCTATCACACCCTCGAACATACTTCCTTGAATCTTGAAAAATAGTGGGCTAGTAATACCCCATTTGAAACACTTTGTGACCTGTTTGTTTATTTGCAAAATGGCCTCCATAGGGACCATTGTGAGCAGCCTTCAAGACATCATAAATACCATATTCTCCTATGCAACATTGGATTTTTTGGCCAGGCCCAGTGTAAAGAGGAATCCTTCAATCCATGTGTAACGGGCAATGTGATGGATGATATTCCACTGTTCCTTGTAAGGAAAATGTTGAGGCACATTTCCTGTAGAAATATAGTTAGCAATATCTTCATACCATGGAACATGAGTAGAAATTTCAAAAATATGTTCATCTAGAAAACTATCTTCTACAGGTTCCCCTTATGTATCATTTCCTAATCTCGACAAGAAATATGCAACTACATTATCCTTCCCAGGGAGATCCATGATGGTGATATCAAATTCTTGCAGTAATAATAACCATCTCGTGATCTGACCCAACGTTATAGTTTTTTTCATGAGATACCTGATGGTTGCATGATCTGTGTGCACAAAAGTGGGATAACCTGTAATATAGTGTCAGAATTTATTAACAACATAAATGACTGCTAGTAATTCCTTTTCTGTTACCGTATAATTTAGTTTAGTTGGAGTCAAGTTCTTTCTGATGTAGTATATTGCATATGGTTTCTTTTCCTGTTGCTATCCCAAAACAACTCCCAGTTCCATGTGAGAAGCATCGACTGAAATATGAAATGAAAGCTTCCAATCTGATCCTCGAAGTATCAGAGCCTTACATACTAGTTCTTTGATTTGTCCAAATGCGATCTCACATTCACCTGTCAACACGAATTCTGCGTCTTTGGTTATTAACTGAAAAAGAGGTTGGGCTATTTTAGAAAAAAATTCTATGAAACGTCTATAATAACCTGCATAACCAATGAAACTGCGTACCTGTTTTGGTGTCTTAGGTGTAGGAAAACATAGTATTACCTCTACCTTAGTAGGATCAACCTGGATCCCTGATGCTAGTAAGTGCCCCAACACAACCCCTTCTTCCATGAGCATGTGATACTTTTCCATGCTAAGAGAAACATGTGTTTTTTTGCATCTTTTAAGTACTTTCTCTAGATATTCCAAGGCTTCTTCAAAGGAATCCCCATAAGGAGTGAAGTCATCCATGTAGATTTCAACACTGTCATTAACTAAATCAAGGAAGATCCCCAGTATTTCCATTTGGAAAGTAGTAGGTGTGTTACAAAGGTCGAATGGAAGAAATCTATATGCAAAGGTCTCCCAGGAGCTCGTGAAAGTGGTCTTTTCCTCGTCTTCAAGAGCTATTTGGATTTTATTATACCCGCTGAACCCATCCAGGAAGGAGAAAAACCTCTTCTTGGCTAATGTGTCAAGGAATTGGTCAATAAAGGGAAGAGGAAAATGGTCTTTTTGAGTTTCTTTATTCAATTCCTAATAATCGACACAAATCCTCCACATACCATTCTTCTTAGAAAAAATGACCAGTGGGGACACCCATTGACTATCCGATATTGGGAAGATGAATCCCACATATAATAATTTCTGCAACTCATATTTGACAATCTGTTTGAAAGAAGGATTCATTCTCCTCTGTGTTTTTCTAATGGGTCGATATCTCTCTTGAATGTATATGTGATGGGTACATAAATCAATGGGAATTCCTTTCATATCTGTATATTCCCAGGCGAAGGCCTCTTTCTGTTCCCGAAGAATTTTAAGTAATTTCTCAAACTGTGTGGGTGAGATATCAGGATCGACATTCAATGTCTTTCCTGGTTCAATTTCAATAGGGACACTACTATGTAGTGCGACTGGGATAGTCTCGATTTCAGTTTCAGATTTAGGAGTGTCATGTTCATTACAGTTCATAACTGATTCGAGAAATGACCGGGTAAGATTGGGAACAGAGTCAGAGTCACTGATGAAAGTGTTGATGGTATCATCCTCCATCTCATTCTTAAAACAAATGGCCTCACTAATGGTAAGGATTGGTCTTATCTCTTCATCAATCTCCAGCCCTTTTATAGGCAAGGATTTCCGTAATAGGGTGAGTCCAGGTCCTTTTGATGAACTTGGTTCTGCAAGAGTGTACAAAATAAGGTTCTTAGTATTCCCTCCATTAGATATCACCTTATTTCCTAAACGACAAACAATATAGGTGTCTTTTGTTGCAAAACAAGGTCTCCCAAGGATCAAAGGATTCCCTCCAAATGGGGATTGTGTTTGTAAAACTAGGAGATCAACATGGTACTTCCATGAATCTACCGAAATGGTTATGTCTTCCAATTTGCCTATTGGTTTAACAGTAGACCAGTCTGCCAATTCCAGAATGGTAGGTGTGGGTTTGAAATTGTGCAGACCAAGGATGGATATAGTTGCGGAAGTTATAACATTAATTGTAGCTCCCAAATCTACTAATACATTTGGAATGTTAACCCCATTTATCTGTACAGTTAGAATAGGGTTCCTTGGGTCTCCATACTTAACAGGTATAGAATTTCCTAACATAATGTATGACAATTTACCCATGACATGGAAAGTAAGTGGATCCTTAGGCTTCCTTCCAAGTTTCTTAGAACAGTGTTGCCTGTTCGTTTTCGCATAAATCGACACATCTCTCAATGCTTGGAGTAAGGGAATTCTAATGAATAAATTCTGCAGTTTCCCCAAGAAGTCAAATTCAGGATGAGGATGTTGTTTTGATAGAGATAGTATTTCTGGGTAGGGAGGATTATTTTGATGTTCCTTAGTGACAGGGTTCTGAGGAGGAAATTGTTGGTTCACATGGTTTTTAAGTTGCCTATCTTCCTTCTCAAGTTCTGACTCTAGAAATTCATTATCAACTTTCTCAATAATTATTGGTGAATTATTCACATTCACTACCCTACCCAATCTAAGATTTAGTTCATTACAAGCCAGGGTAGAAATGCCATAAGAAGGGAGGTTGAGTGTCTCAACCTATTGATCTCCTTTATTATTTGGATTAGGGTTGGATTGGACAGGAATTTGTGGCTGAAGAGGAGGGTTATTAGCATAAATGCTAGGGGGCATCTATAATTGTTGTTGTTTTTGGAACTATTGTGGTGGAATAGTCCGAGGAAGTTGATTCTGGTTTATTTGATTAGGGCCATGCCAGTTCTGGGACCATGGGGCAATTGAATTATTCTGTGGGGGCCATGGTTGCCAAGAAGTGGGATATTGGTATTGATAATTTTGTGGCCATGATGGTGAAAAAGGTATGGTTTGAGATCCTGTTGGCACAGGGGAAGACCCAGGGTTCAACACACCAACAATGCACCAACAAAACCCTAACTACCATCCCTTTCGGAAACACCTGCGAAGCATATGAAGTCTCACCTGAGGTAGAGGCAGGGATGGTTGTAGGACTCAGATGTTTGCAACCTTAGATGGGACACAGATCTGTGATTCTAACACTTAACAAAGAACTTAGCAGTTAACATTCATCAATATCCAGTTCTTAGTTACAGTGCATAAAACCCTAATTACAAAGTATAACAGTATCCAACCAGATCCAACATCTAATAGCACTCATCATAAGGAAACATATCAAATCTAGCAGATTAAATCACTAAGCATATTCACATAGGTCAGGTCTAGCTTTCATTCACCTTATTAGGCATAAATCAACATCAGATCTATCTAACATTTATCTATATCAAGAACTAAGAAAATCACACATAACGACATCAACACATCGCACAAATCAGAGAAACAAAGCATGTATGTGGTTCACTACCACCCTGGGGCTATGTTCCCCAACTCTTTGTCTTATTTATTAGCTTATTCAATCAGTTACACGCACATAGGCTTAAAAATCCTACTCCGCAGAGGACAGGGGATCTACGCAACTCGCTAGATCCTCCTTCCCTGAGTAGATATAAGCACACAACCTTCCATAGTCTCTTACAATGACTTGCACTTAGCTTTGCAAGTCTCACACGATATGCACAAAAGAAATCTCCACTTAGCACTTAGCACTGTCAATCACACAGATAGAAATTGTAGCTCTCTACTTACGTTTCCTAGATACTTATTTGTACATACAAAATAGGCCTAAGCATGGGTAAACCCATGGGCCGACATTCCCATACCCGTTACATAAGCCCAAAACCCAAAAATCTCTAAAAAGGGGTCAAGATCCCATGATCTCTTCTTCGTCTTGCGCTCTGCCTTCAACAACCTGTCGAAGTCCCAAAAATAGGTCAAACATGACCAAGGATCCTCAAAACTTGGTCAAGGACCAACATTCCCCCAACACTCACCTGTGACTTGTCCCGATTCACTCTGATCTGACTAGTCCTGCTTCAAAATCCTCAAGCTTGGATCCATATGCTTCAAATTTTTGTTGTGCCACGACCTCCTGTTCAACGAACTCTTGTATGACTGCTTCGTTGACAGGTCCCTCTAGGAATTGTTCAGCTGCAGTGATGAATTTTTCCAGTTCTTCTCCTCGGCATCCGATCTATGTGAACAACTGGTAAGCCTCATCCTGTACAGGTTGGAGCCTCTGAGTTACTTCCACAAATTTTCTCTAAATATTGTGGATCTACTGTTGGGCAGTGCACTTCTCCTGGGATTGCTTCATTCTTTCCACAACTGACATGGGATTCAATTGCACCTGTATTGTCTCTTCTTGATACTTTGCCTCTTGGAGTTGTGACTTCAATGCCTATAGTTATGTATTCTCAGTGAGTTGATCATAGGGATGGGCACTATGATCACTCAGTTGCGTACATTCCATGCCGAGGGATTTGATTCGCTCAACTACGCTTGGAGCAGTTGCTTCTCTTTGATCCCTCACATCCTACGGGGTGTTGGGCACTGTGCAGAGCTCTAAGTCTGTTACTCTTTGTTGTAGCTTATGGATAGCTTTTGTGAGCTTCTCTACTTGATGTGTGACTCGGTATTTTTCTTGTGGCTCTAAGCCTGTCACAGATCAGAGTGATTTGTTGACTACTTCTTTCATTTTGAGTTTCTCTATGAGCAATTGTTCCTTTTCTTGTTGAATCTGTGCTTTCTCTTCATCAAAATTTTTCTGGAGAGAAACTTTCTCCTACTCTGCAAATCGACGTTGTTCTACGAGTACTCCTTGCACTTGCTTCAAGGCCTGGGTGGCTTGTTCTGTTTCTTCTTGTTCTCGTCAAAGGTGAGCTTCAGCTGCATCTGCTAGTTGACAGAGTTGGGATGGCTCATCTCCCAACTCTGGTTCTTCTGATGGCAGGGGCATAGTGGATACTGCACGAATGGACTGAAGGGCCTGCTGCACCCCTCGGAGTTTGACCTCGATTTTTTCATACATTTCCTCATGCTTGGCTTCTTTCTTCTCCATGATTTCCAGTGAAGCATCGTTTAGGGCTGCTATGATGAAGTCAAAATCATCGATAGGGAGTACAGTCTTCATCTTGGTCACGGTGGCTCTGGATTTCTTTTGCTAAGAGGTTTTCTTGGGAGAAACCATCCTTTTCTTCAAAGGATCATCCTCATCTCTAGGTGGTGTTACTTTGCCTTACTTTTTTTCATCTTCCTTTCCGTTTATTTCTTCCACTTCGTTATCACCCCCTCGGTTAGATGATACTGAAGCAGTCTTTCCTGAAGCGTTTCTTAAGTCTTGGACCTCTCCAGTCTTATTTATTCTTCTATGTCCGAGTGTATCATGTTCTTTTTGTGTGGTTTCTGGGCTGTCAAGGTCAAAGATATCTGTAGGGTATTCAGGAATAAGGAGGTCTGTTAACTGGTCCTTAGTGATCTCCTCAAGGTCCTCTTCTGTGAGTTTGTGGTATGAATGAAGTTGCTCCTTATGTTCATCTGCTCACGCTATAATGTAGATGAACTATCAATCTGCACAAAACTTCATCAGGGGTTGAAACCTCTGTAGGGTGTTCGGAGTCATGCGAGGTTCAACTTCGATGGATCTCTTCAGCTAAAAGTAATATGTATGAAAAATAGCGTTCAACTGCCACTGTTTGTTCATATCACTCAAGTACTAGAGTGTGGTGAACTTCCCAGCAAGTGTCTTGAACAGTTCAATATCCAAAAAGGTCGCACCTTCTGACATCTCCCAGGAAATAAAGGCGATGAGGATCTAGAACCATCTAAAGTTTCACTCATAGCCTTGATCCTGTGCTTCGCGACAGCCTAGTTCTAGATGATTAACTAGGTACTTCAACCAATTCATATGTAGACCTTCCACGCACTTCCCTACAAGGTCAACGAAAAATCATGTGACCTGTATGTGTCGGTTATTCTTTACTAACTTTCTGGTTATTAACTAGAAGGCTAGGTGCACTGCGCTGTTTTGGATGGAGGATACCTTGTAGCCTCGTGTACCCTTTTCAACATTGCCATTCTTTTGTGCTAGTACGCGATCTATGGATTTTCCTGGATATAAGTCCTATGGATCAGGTCCTTGCATACTCAATCCTGTGATCCTATGGATCAATTTCGGATCAACTGTAATACAATGGTCTAGCCATAAGTAGCCACCATGGTAACATGAAAGAAGTAGCTTGACACAGGCGTTGAATTCCTGGTGCCTTCCGAAGTGTGGGATTTTAATTACATTTAACAGGGTGCACTATGCGAGGTTCATCGTCGACGGCTGGGGGACTATCTTTGATTTCTTCCCCTTCATCCTGGTCATGAATTTAAATGGGGTGAGCATACTATAGTTCTTGCGATCTCTGAGGTTGAATTCACTGAACTTCAACACTGCGATCTTGTCCTATTGTGCTTGAACTATACGTATCCCCTTTGGGAGGTATGTAGTAACCATGGTGTACTTGAAATCTCTTTGCACACTATCACGACTCACCACGCTGGCAAGAGATGGGATGTAGTCGGGCAATATGGATGGTATCAACTTCACATTTGCTAGGTTGTCTCTGTGCTTGGTTCTCTTCTCTACTGATAGTTGGGACGGTCCAGCTCCACGAGCAGTCGATAGAGAGGATTTCACTCCTCTCGTTGATGACACTTGAATACTTCCAGATATCACTCTTTCAGACATGACTCTCTCAGTCATGAGGTCAATGATTACTTCTTTCATAGAGTCTTGGAGTGTGCTAAGTTCTTTGGACATACACGCTCGTGGTTGAATATCTCAGGTTTGAAGAGTAATACACTAGAATAGATGGAAATAGTGCGATGATCACTGTGCGAAATCAACTAATATGCAGGCTTAGATTCATGGTTATCAAAACATTTCTTGGTGCGTGGCACGATGGGATAAATAGATACTTAGCAATGGATCTTTTGCAACGGGTAAGAATTCTTCATTAACTCAGTTTGTTTCGTTATGGCATGGTCCCAACGGTCTGATGTCGAATTTTTTGACAATAAATTCCTTTCTACCCATTCGGGCATCGATCTAATGGTTATACTGATCCCAACGGCTATATTTCTTCTCCATGGCGAAGTGCCATGTGACACAGTTCTGATATCCCGGTGAAATTCCAATTTTGCAAATTTTCCTTCTGCGAAGTTCCCTCTAGAACGTTTTGTATCTTTTCTATCTTAGATCTCTTCTTACTTATTTTTCTAGCCTTCTTTCTAGTGAGCTTCATCTGGATATTCCTTTTTCCATCCTGATTCTTATCTTCTTTTAGCAAAGCAACTTCGTGTTGTTGATATTATTTCCTAGAAATCAAGGGTAATGCTTCTTCTCTATATAGGATAGGTACTTCAGTCTTCTGCAAATCTTGTTGTGTTATTGCAACTTCGACATCCAAGTCTCTGGTTTTAAATAGCTTCACTTGGTTCTCCCATTCATCAATCAAGTGTGTGATACTCCTAGTCATGAAATCTTTTAACTCTTGCTTCTTCTACTCTAGGATTTCTTCTTCTTTCCTTCTGTCCTGATCTCTTTCAATCCAAGGTTTTCCTAGTAACATAGAAAATGGAGAATTGTTCTCATTAAATTTAATAACTTCAAATTCTTCCTCTGTCGAAGTTCCATTTTCATTCATAGATATCTGGGTGAGATTTCCACATAGGTTTATCATTTTTCCTCTAAATAACCCTATTCCTCCCAATGAAGGAATCATAACAGGCTTTCCTAGAATTTCCCAAGTTCTTTCTGTCATAATATTTACCTATGTTTCTTCATCCAGAACACAGTCAATGTCGAAGTCTCATATTCTTTCTTCTATACACTCTTTTTCCTTGAAGATCTCTAATAAATTAGTATGTCAGTGATCATTCATGGTTTCTTTCATTTGTAACAATACTTTATTTGATTCTTTCTGGGGTTATGCCATGGTATTAGTTTCTTGACCTTTCTCATGGTCTTCTTGTCTCATATTCATCCTTTCAACCTTAGAAATCATTCTAGGGCAATCCAATACTTCATGGTCCATAGCTTTGCAACAGAGGAAACTAGGTCTTCTACCAGGGAATTCCTTAGCAAGATGTCCTGGTCTTCTGCAACTATAACAAAGGGTTAATCCTCTCCTTCTCTTAAACGATCCCCATCCTTTCCTATATTGTACACTAGAATCATGGTAGCTAACTTAAAAAATTTCTTTCTAGGATCCTGCATCCATTTGTTATTCCAAACATTCTTTCTATGCATAGGTATAACATATCTTTCACTATTCTTATCAGATCTACTCATATCAAATATTATTTCATCTATCAGTCCCCTAGTTTTCAATCTAGGAAAAAACATACCTAGATTCATACTATAGAAACAAAACTTTCCACTTATCTTATCTTCAACAGAGAACAAAGCTTTCAGATCTAAAACTTTTCACTGTTATTACCTTTATCAGAGCACAAAACTTTCATATCTTACCTATTTTCTTCAGATTTGACTTCTCTTCTTAGCACAAAGCTTCACAGATTAAGTAGAATACCGCATACTAGGGAAACATATCTACGCACAAATCTTTCACAGTTTCAAGTCAAATCTTCGCACAGAGCTTCTTCTTCCTCAGTTCCCAGCAATCATAGTTTCAGGTCCTGACAATGGAACCATTTTTTGGCATAGGGGCATACCCAAGGTTCAATGCTACAACAACACACCAACAAAACCCTAACTACCGGCCCTTTTGGCAACACCTACGAAGTAGATGAAGTCTCACCCGAGGTAGAGGTAGGGGTGGTTGTAGGAATCATATGTCTACAACCTTAGCTAAGACACAAATTTTTGAGTCTAACACTTAACAGAGAACTTAGCAGTTAACATTCATCAATATCCAGTTCTTAGTTACAAAAAAGACAAACCCTAATTACAAAGTATCACAGTATCCAACCATATCCAGCATCCAGTAGCACTCAACATAAATAAACAGATCAAATATAGAAGATTATAGCACTAATCATATTCACATAGGTCATATCTAACCTTCATTCACCTTATTAGGCACAAAGCAACATTAGATCTATCTAACATTTATCTATATCAAGCATTAAGAAAATCACATATAACCACATCAACACATCGCACAAAGCAGAGAAACACAACATGTACATGGTTGAACCCCACCCTGGGGCTATGTCCACCAACTCTTTGTCTTCTTTATTAGCTTCTTTAGTCAATTACATGCACAGAGCCTCAAAAACCCTACTTCGTAGAGGAAATGGGATTTGCGTAGCTCTCTAGATCCTCCTTCCCCGAGTACATATAAGCACACAACCTTCCATAGTCTCTTACAATGACTTTCATTTAGCTATGCAAGTTTCACACAATATGCACAAAATCAATATCCAGTTAGCACTTAGCACTGTCAATCACATAGATCGAACTTGTAGCTCTCTACTTACTTTGCCTAGCTACTTATTTATACATACAAAATAGGCCTAAGCATGGGTAAACCCATGAGCCGACATTCCCATACCTGTTACATAAGCCCAAAACCCAAAAATCCCTAAAAAGGGGTCAAGATCCCACGATCTCCGCTTCGTCTTGCGCTCCGCCTTCGACAGCCTGTCGAAGTCCCAAAAATAGGTCAAACATGACTAAGGATCGTCAAAACTTTGTCAAGGGCCAACAAATACGAAATTTGAAGTATTGAAATACTGAGAGAAGTCTTGAGGCATACCTTGATTTATGTTCTTTCATCGTGGCTGCCATGGCTTCTTTGGTCCCATAAAGTAGAGTTGATCCTTTTCTTCGTCTACTCCCTGAAAGACCGCCTTTAATCCTAGTAAAGAAGGACATTCACTAGTCTCATGATTCTGCTCACATATAGCGCAAATAGTGTTTAGTGGACATTCATGCTGTGAATTTTTCTTTCTGCACCTAGGACAAAAGATTGCCATAGATTTTTATGACTCAATCTGCTTCTGTTTTTCTTATAGAAGGTCCATTTTTGAGGTTAGGGTGTTTAAAATGTTAGTCCTCAAATTCTCCAGCAGGTTCCCAAGTTTAATCTTTGTGACCTCACTGCCGGACGGTTTGGTAATTTGAGTCCCCTGCCTATGTTTGGATGCTCCTCGTGAACATTGGATGCATAATTAACATATTGCGTCAAAGTCTGACTTTGATATGTCCCATTTTCCTACCATATTCAATAGTTCCAAGGAATCTTCTCTTAATGCTTGGAGAAAGATTATTTTCAAGATATCCTTGTCTATATCATTGTGCCCTGATATATACAGACTGTAATTAAAGAGTTCCAAAAAATCCTCCATGTTCTCATCCTCCTTCTGCACTATTTTAAAGATCGCCTCCTTTTCATCTCGAGATTTGCAATAATATTGGTACTTGTCAAGGAAGGTGGTTTTCATTTCTTCCCAGGTAGTGATATTTTTTCCACCTAAGCCCATGAACCATATCAGGGTTGTTCCTTTTAATGTAGAAGGAAATATTTTTAGCTTTTGAGCATCAGAGATATAATCATACCCACGACAGACAATGTAAAATTCGAATAGAAATGTGTCTGGGTATTTAGTAGATCATCCATGAAAATCAGGTAGTGCAGAGAAGGGGATAGATTTCATGGGAGCCTCCCCTGTGATATCCCCAATTGGAAATTCAAGTGATGAGTTAGCCATACTTTTGTACTTACTTTGAGTTTTTGCAGAATTCCCACTAGGTGTTTGAGTCTGTTTGTCTATACTCCCTTGTCCCTCGTTGTGCAAGTGTTCCTCAAGGTTGTCCTGGTGGGAGGATTCCCCAAAGTATTCTTTTGATTGAAAAGGGTTTCCCTGACCCAGGGGTGAATTAGATTCCCAAAAGATACCCCTAGGTTTTGCAACACTTCCTTGATCCCAAGGTGAAACAAATTCTTCTTCTAGCCCCAGGGTGTATTCCTCCCATGTTTTCTTACTTTCCACCTCTTCTTCTCTGAATCCTGACTCTGTTGTTGAGGAGGTTTTAGGTTGATTTACTGATTCCCCCTTGGATCTAAGCCAATATCCTCCCCTACTAGCGATTTGAGATGGTGTACTTGATCTGGTCTGAGATGGCTCGTCTAATTCGGCTTTTGCAATTATTTAATGGATGAAAGTTTCTCTGCCCTGATATTTTTTCCTTCCTCTTGGAGGTCTTCCTCCCCCGTGGTTTCTTCCTCTTCCCCAATCACTCATAAAAATGGTGGAAAGGAAAGAATTCAATTATCAAAGGATTCTATTTAATTTCTCAGGACCAGAGGCAGGGTATAAATTTCCCTCCCCAAGACGAGAGAGTGGCCTCTAAAACAGAAAGAAGAAAGCAAAAAGAAAAAATAAACCTTAAGAATAGAAAAATGAAAGAAACTTAAATGCCCAGGACCTGGAGCAGGAAAAGTAAGACGTTCCTCCCCGAGATGAGGGATTGATCCTATGATCAATATGGATCGAAGTTTTTTCCTTTGGCAGCCTCCTCGACAGCGATGCCAAAATGTTGGTGTTTGGTATATCGTCTAGATTTACAACCTAATACATTTAATTTGTCAACCCAGGGGTCTGAATGTTTTACAGGATACTGTGCACTGTATGTGTAGACTATGCTTCGTTCAATATCGATCATGCAAGTAAACAATCATTGTAGTAAAATAAAGAACAAAAACTAGATTGTTGGTGTTGAAACATAAATAACTATAACATTCAAATGAAGCAGGAAAACAGTAAATGAAGCAAAACACACAGAAATAACAGATTCTACACAAAACCACAACAAAACTATATCATAGGCCAACATCACCTAACTAGAGGAGTGGGCCCAACTCCCCGATCAGGGATGTGGTGAACTGATTGCCACGAAAACTCAGAAACTCGGAAGAAACTCAATTTTCATTAAAAAAAATGGGATTACATAGGTTGCAGTCTTGATACAAGATAACTCTTAGCTAGTTGACGGACTGGATAATATTTCTCTATCTCTTTTCGTCCTTTTATACAATTCGTGGTGCACAGAGTGTCCCAAGATTAGGGTAATAACTCTTCCTAAAAATACACAAAGGCTGAACTGATTAAGATAACCTGATGTTGGACCATGGAACAAGTACTCTTTTGCACCTTCAACCCACGGAATGCACTGCATCCTTGATCGCATCAGCTTTCCAAACTACGTGCTCTATTCCTATGAGATTTCAGATATTAGTGATTCACTTTGGTAACCCCCAACCAATCTCTAACGTTTTTGAACTAATACACACAATGACATAATAGAGGTGCGTTCTTACCCTTGTGGTTACACACAATAGCTCAAGGAATATCGAAATGGAGGTAAATAAGGATAGAAAAAAGTGGTAGAAAAAAAACAATTTCATGGGCCAACATAGCCTGCGTATGCACACGGGTTGTATACTATCCAGACCATGTATGTACATGTGTTATATAAAGGACAGGGTGTGTAAACCTCAAAAAAAATTCAAAAAAATGAAAAAGGTTTGGAAAACCAACTGGGTAGGGAAGGTTGGTAGGCACTTGGTAGGTGACCAAAGACCCTAACTAACTCAGTAAACTTGGAAAACTAAAAATGAAACTGAAAAATCAAATCAAAGAAAAATCTCCCACTAAGACCCTAGAGAGACTCCCCAATGGAATCACCCATTATGCTACGGGAAACTCCCCTTAAACTAGGTTTAAGGAATAGGTAGAGTGATAAATCCCTTAAAAGACTGATCTACCTTTAATATACCCCAAAACCATCTAAACTAAGTAATGAGAGAGAGAGGAAAGAGAGGGCTAATGAGCACACCTTCAATCCTTATGGTTGGAGTCGATCTCTTTCGCTTATTGCCACCTCCTAGATCACATATCGCCTCCCAAAGATGACCTATAAGGGGTTAGGAATACAATGAAACAACACATACAATCTATAATGATAACTTTAAAATTATAAACATATACATAAATTCTCAGATTAACAAGAACATGTAAACATAGGGTTTTGGGACAAGGATAACATATTTTATTCAACTTCAAGATAAAAATGGTTACAACCTTTGTTGGAGACCGCTCTACGAACCAAGTCCAGGATCCTATATCGTGGATCCAAGTGAATTAATCCCACATTATATTCTCACAACCAACATACCATCAAGGGAAGGAGGAAGGTTTTCATAAGGAGAAAGGTTGGAGGGGAAAGTTGAGGCTAAAACTCAGAATGAGATTTAAACCTTGGGCAAAGAAAGGGAAGGGATTTTGGTAGAGTTTTCTTATTCTCTTGTTCATGTCCATAAATGACTCCCCAAGACCTCTTTTTATATGAGAAAAAAATGGTTATTCATTTTGGGGATGGGCTACAAGGGGTAAAATGGTTAGGAAACCCTTATAGCTTGTAAACTTCGTCGAATTTCAGGCAATTTTATATTTTTTGCAACTTTTGGAGGTAAATGTGGGCTAACTAGCATGCATCATGTGTTTGTACGTAGGATAAATAGCATGAAACACACGTGTGTATAGATGCTAATAGTATAGCAGGGTGGGTACACTATCCAAAAAAGAGTTTTTTAGAAGGAAGACTCAACAATATTTTTGGCAAAGTATGCAAATGGCTGGGACAATGTCTTGTATGCACAAATATGGCATTTTGGAATATAACACTGATTCTTTACTTAATTTTCTTCGATGATGGAATTCCTATACAACCCAATGTTAGGCAGTGGTGATTCCAACAACAACTGAATCTCGTGTTCAACCTCTCTCCTAGGTGGTATTCCCCGAGGATCTTGAAACACTTTGCTGTAGGATTCAATCAGTTTTTGTAATTGTTGATGCTACTCACCATTACATCCTTCCAAGGATTCCTTCATATACAACTTGTTTCCTTCTCCTTGTTCCTTTTCTTCTCTTATGAACAACACAAAAAACTTCTTTATACTACCATGATTCTCCTTGCATGATGAGCATTGATCAAAGAGATCTTAGCTTTATCCTTGTGTGAATTTATGGCATAATCTTTTCCATCCTTGACTATCTTTTACTAGTTTTTTCTCCTTCTGAAAAATGACATCCCTCACATACAAATATGGACTTCCGAGGATGACTCCACATATATCTAGAGGAATCACATCTGCAACTACTTGATTAACAAAATTTTGATTTATGGCAAAATTAAATTTGCATTGCTTTATCACTTTCAATTCCACATATTTCCTTACCCATCCCAAGGGGTATGAATGTAGATGATATTGAGTCTCCATCCCAATATTCTCAACCAATTTTGCAGATATAAAGTTGGATTGTGAACCTGGATCGAACAAACAATCCACCTTTCTTTGCTTCATGTCGATTTTAATGCAGAAATGTTCATTCATTTCCTTCTCCTCCTTGTGATTGCAACCAACTAATGCCACCTCTTTCTGAATATTAGTAGATTTAATCTTTTCTTATGGTTTTGATGTGCTATCCACCTGTTCCTCAACATCCATTGATATTAGTTATTTCTTCTTCTTTTTCTGAAAATATTTGGGGTGCTTCTCAAGGTGCAATTTCCGGCAATTCTCTTCTATGTGTCCCTTTTGATCACATCCTTTACATTGTTGTATGGGAGGTGTTCCTTCTTGTGTTGATTCCACAACCTTCTTCTCATTCCACTTCTTCTTGTTTTTGTTCTTTCTCTACTGCTCTTGTGGTTCTACTTTCTTTTGAGGATTTGTTTGTTGCTTCTGCTTATCTCCCTCAATGTATTGTTCTTGAATCCTGGCATCATCAACTGTCTTTAGTATGAATAACATCAATTTACTACGAATATGAGGTAAAAATTCCCCCAAACACTTGACCAACATGTATGGAATTTTGAGAGAGACTCCCATCTGAATTTCTCTCTTCCTCAACTATGTCGTGAACTCCTTCACTACTTGTCCTTGT
>SNQJ01S0177319.1:0-19830 GCA_010110895.2 Picea sitchensis
TACGTACTCTGTAGTGAAGTAGTTGTTTATGCTTTCGTTCAGATTGATAACGATTCCCGGCTGAGTAAACGATCCGTCGGGCTGGGAAAGCGGAAGAGGGAAATAGTTAACTATTTCGTCTGACTGAGACGAATTTCCGCACCGAACGCAACGTTTTATCGTTTTCTTCAACGATTGAAACATCTGATTCAAAAATTTGCTATCGGAATGATTGGATTTCTCAGACTCCTCGCATGCATTTATAACGCAATCGAGAAACTCTTGGGCATCAGTTTGTTCATCGGGGCTCAAGTAATCCGCAAAGATTTTCAAATTCGAGGTTATCGTCTCCGGCGCCTCACTGTCTTCCCTAGCCTCGCTTAGCGACCTCACGATCCTGTCTTCCAGGAGACACTTGGGGCATTCCGTTTTATTATCAGATCTAGAGCATGTAGACAAATGTTTCCTCTGCAAACAATAATTTGCGAATGGAGGACTGTAAGTGAGACATTGTAAGACGCTGTTAACGTAGCACGACGCTGAAGAATTGCAAAGTCCTACTGGTTTCTTCTTTCCACGATTTCTGAGGAGGCCCCTTATTTCTCTATTCCAAGTCAACTCCATCTCCATCGGAAGAAGCAAGAATATATACAGTGTGTAGTTTGACAGACTGTAGGATTAGGCCCCGAGTAGATGTGGTATTGCAGCACTTATGGATTGCTTTCGTACTGAATTTGTCATGTAATGTGATGGCTGGGTTTATATACGGATGAAAGGCTGCTATTTCACAAACGAACGGTCACGTTTCTACACTTTAGTCGGCTCTCCTCCAACTCAAGTGTTTTTTTCTAAGATAGGATTACTAAAATGTATGCAATAAGGTCCAAGGTGAAGTGAAGAGAAAGTTCTGACAATTTTTTAATGTAATGAGTTATGAAAATAAAGTGGATGGATGGCCTAGTGTCTTTCAATAATGCAACATAAACAATATTCAAAAGAAAAAAAAAAATAGAAAATGGAGAGAGCTTACCATATTTTTAGTCTATAAACATATGTCCAGATATTTTAACAAGAAGAGATCCAGATATTTTAACAAGAAGAGAGAAAGAAATAGAGATCTAAAAGATTCTCACCCATAGGATAATTTCGTTGAGCCTCCAAAATCATCCAATATATATTCAACTAAGCTCGAGGGGACTTCGTTGATAATTTATGTTGTATTATGTTCTTGCCAGTATTGATTTAGAAAGAGAAAGGTGTTGTTGAATAAATGTTAGTATGTAAAGATATTTTAACAAGAAGATATTTTTACTCTATAAACATATGTCAAGATATTTTAACAACAAGAGAGAAAGAAATAGAGATCTAAAAGATTCCTCACACATAGGATAATTTCGTTGAGCCTCCAAAATCATCCAATATATATTCAACTAAGCTCCAGGGGACTTTGTTGATAATTTCTGTTGTATTATGTTCTTGCTAGTATTGATTGAGAAAGAGAAAGGTGTTGTTGAATAAATGTTAGTATGTTAGTTTGTGTCAATTAGTCGAAATGTAAATAACACTTGCCATTCTAGTTAAGCACGGTGTTTCTAAAATAAATTTAGCATGTCGGCATAGATGATTTTACTGGTTAAATTTCACAAATGGGCTAATTTTCCATGATTTATCTGAAAAGAAGATTTGTCAATTTTCATTTTTTCTAAAATTGATTCTCCCAAATTCCATAGAATAAAATTATTTTACCTTAAAAATAGCCAAAATTTTATAGAAACAATATAAAATCTTTAGAAATTTCAATATTTTTACAAAACTATTGCCAAATATTTTACATTTTTATATTAAGGACTAGTAAGATTAGCCCAAGTTTCTACATTTTAATAGAAATTTTCATCCTTAAAACTATCCGTGCAGGTGAGTCATGTCAATCATTTGCTAGGGAAACAACCATCGCAAGTTTGGTTAAGAGGGCACTTTAGAAATAAAAGTAACAACTTCTTTTGTAACTGCAATTGCCGGAGTATTAAGATGGCACTCCTCTCTTCTGAATAAACCAATGGTCATTTACTTCTCACTTTCAATGTTTTTATCTGTCATTCTCTGCATATTTTGTATTGTGCAAGATTTTTATTCTTACGTGCTAGTCTATTCTATTGCTGCATTTTAATTTTGCATATAGAATTATGAATCAATTGGTATCAGATCCTGGATCGAAGTCAACTTCTGCTCAACCATGGAATTCAAAAGAGAGGCCATACAACAATTTTTTTTTCTTAGAGCCAAACGTCCTTCTTAGGACTTCTAGTGCACCCTCAGGGATTTTAGCATGTTCATCTTTCACCATTCTCCACACGCCCTCTTCAGGGTATTGGGTGTCTTTTGAGTGTGCTCAGGAGGTCAATGATTCTCAACGCAACATCCAGTGACATATCGACATTCGTGGTGAATGAAAATTATGTTGTCATGAAGAGAGCCATCTACATAGGATTTCACATCCACTGCCACATCTCCAATTTAGGATTTAACAATGGCTCTCCAAGAGCTACTCCTTTTGCAACAACACAGAGCTTTAATACCCATGCAATTCGATATGCACTTCCAATTACCAAAGTTTGCAATCCAAATGAATGGCGAGAATGTTGACTCTTGGCTTCACAGTCTTTCCATAAACTTTCATACATGTCTTGAGATGAAAAAAGACATGAACCTTCATATCGTTGGTATGCAACTCGAGGGAATTGTGCAGACATGGTGGTACACTCAGTGGGAGAATTATTTTGAGGTCATGGACATAGATGATCCGATTGAGACACAAACACCACACATTACGACGTGGGATGGATTCTTCCAAGCTCTCAGAGAATGCTTCTACCCATCGAGATATCTTCATAATTTGTTCGCTAGATGGTTGCAGCTCCAACAACTTTCCAATCAATCCATCCTGGGACACATCAACATCTTCTACAAACTACGCATCCAACTACACATTGCCGATCTAGAAGAGGTATTAATTATTAAATTCAATTCTGGTTTATTAATCCATCTATGCTGTGAAGTGGATTTTTTTGAAAGATCTTCCTTGGACAAGGCATTTATTTAGGCGTTAGCCATGGAACTTAAAGTGGAACCTCAAACTTGCTCTCCCTAAGCTCAATATAGTCCCACTAATGCTAATACTTCACCTACTATTCCCTCCCCTGGTTCACATGCCTCACCTGCCTCTCCCTGTAATGCAACCCGATGTACCTTCCACAAGACCAACTCACATGCTTATGTCGATTGTCAGGCACTTCAAAACCTCCGGCCCCAAAAAACTATTTTTTCTATTCTCATCCTAGAAAATGGAAGCCAAAATATCCTCATCTCCCAATACTTGGTCCAGTATACAACTCCCAATTACTCCACAACCTAAACCATATCAACTCGTATGGGTACAAAAGGAAGGTCCACACCTCACCGTCTGTCGGTGATGCATGGTGACCTTCACTATTGGCCATTTCTGGGATATTATGGCGTGTGATGTTTCTCCTTTAGACTATGTTGACCTGTTACTTGGAATTCCTTACCAATAGACCTGAAACGTTGTTTATCATGCTAAATTTCATAAATACCATTTGCAACATAAGGGACACACCTATGTAATTGCTTCCTCTGCTCCTCATTCCAAATAGCCTCTGAACGAACAAGTGGCCATTAAGAAAGTCACTCTGAACAAATATGTTTCTTTTTATTTGATTTTCCCCATTAAAACAAACCATTTGATCAAGCCAACACATGAGGACATGGATCCCCCACTCCCAGAAGTTGCCAAGGTCTTCCCCCAAACCACAGGATTTCCCCTGTCTTTCTCTATTGAGCACACCATTGATCTCATTTCAGAAGCCTCTTTTCTCAAATCCCCTTCCTACCACCTTGCTCCTCGAGAGGTTGCTCTGATAGTGTTCCAACCTATCCGACTTCTGCATTCAGGCCCTACTTCTCCTTCGTCATTTCCTTGTGCATCTCTATAATTTCTTTTATCAAAGTAGGTTTATGTTCCAATAGTCTCAGCCAACATGTTATATAATTGAACACAAGTGCCAACATATTATAACACTCTACCTAACAGTTCCTCTTTGTTCAAACAGATTATTGAGAAAGCTTCAAGAAAAAAATAAATCCAAATGTAGTATAGTTGGGAAAAATCATTTGTAGAGGAATCCCTTCTTAGTTGAATTTGTTAATCATCTAGGGTGTATCAGAAACACCCATTATTTTTATAGAGTGCTCATATTTAAGGCACATGCCGAGTAAGCTCATGTGTGGATATTGCGAGCCAAACAACAATTCCAAGGACAACCTCATCAGCTACGCTCACTCAGATATGGTCCCGACACAGTTTGAGAAAGTATTGGTGAGAATGCAATGCAAATTTATTCATTTGCTGGTGGAAGTGGGGATGCTTCTAGATCTAAGCAAGGAGAAATTGGGCCACCGGGAAGGGTGCCCCCTTCCTTTTCTACTCAACACCAGATATTTTAGCATGTAGCTAGTTATTTCTATTGTATTATTCTCTTGCCAGTTTTGGATGAGCAAGGTATTGTTGAATAGATGTTAGTATGTTAGTTTGTGTTAGTCAGTTGAAATGTAAACAACTATCTCTAGTCTAGTTAAGTTAGGTGTTTCTAAAATAAATTTTAGCATGTCAGTCATGTGAGTTAGTTGTTGGGGAAACAAGCCTCACAAGTTTGGTTAAGAGGGAACTTCAAAAATAAAAGCAACAACTTCTTTTGTAACTATAATTGTTGGAGAGAAAAAAAGTCACCCTGCATAGTATTAAGAGGGCGCTCTTCTCTTATGAATAAACCGATGTTCATTTATTTGTCATTTCCAATGTTTTTCTCTGTCATTCTCTGTGTATTTTGTATTGTGCAACATTTTTATTCTTGTGTTCTAGTCTATTATATTGCGGTATTTTAATTTTGCATATAGAATTGCGGATCAAACCATGAGAAATAATGAAGAGACAAAACAATTATATAGGTTTTACATCCATCTTCATTTATAATAAAATACAAATTGTTTTCCTAGATTCACTTTCTTCTACAAAAAGAATCAATAAAAAATGATACGACAACAATACAATAATGGTATTAAGTAACCAAATCCATGAGACAGGCCAATGATAAAAGAATAAGGGATTTGGTTATGCAACAAATTCTAAAAATAGCAAGTGTGATGTATCCAAGTAAAACGTCCCATAAATGGACCTAAAAGAATCTTCAATGAGTCCTCTAGATGGCATGTATAACTCCTCAAATCATGGACATGCATCTCTCCAAATTGAGACAACCTTAATGAAATAATGTGCAAAACCCCTCAATAGATGGCATGTGTGACATTAGGAATATAATGTCTCATTAATAAGCAATATAGTAGAGGCAAATATCAAGTAAATATCCTCCATTATAAAATATCTAACCAATTTTTCCTCCTCAAAATATTTTCCAATCACTAGATCCATGTGCAAGGTGCTAAAAATAGGCTCAATATCCATGCTATAATGGGACAACCGAAAGAGAACCAAGTTGTCCTCTTCAAAAACAATATAATCATGACATAATGTGCCATAGAGTGATTTTTAGATGTCCACCTCCTTGATTCAAGGATACCTTAAATCATGTGAAAAATGAACCAATCATCTAACCAAATACAAGAGGGAGAGGGTAACCTTATTATCTAGTAATAAAATAATGCAGCAAAGTGTTTAATACCTCTATATGTGTGCAAAGTAGTTAAGATATCTACCAGGAGTGAAAATCCAACTCAAAAGTGGGAAGGAACTCTCAAAATAGTCATATGCTAATAATAGGTCAATAAAAAGTTCAACCTCCTTAAACAAATCCCCAAGCTCAATATCCAAGAATAACCACCATCAATAAGTGTGCCAATAAAGGGACAAGTGGATCACTCCTCAAAGGTTGACATCCACATGCTAGACACAATGTGACAAATCCCAACACAATGTCACAATTCTCAATGCACTATCACAACACCTAAGCCAATCTCACAACTCCCAAGGCAATGTCACAATGCCCAAGGAAATTTCAAAACTCCTTGGTGCACTATCACAACACCTAAGGCAGAAGGCTCCTCAAAATATGTAACATGTACAAGTCTATCCAAGAGTCAAAAATCAACAAAGAAGCAAGGGGACCCAAGTAGTAGTTCTCCATTAAGATAAATCATGCCAATTCATCATCCTAAAAAATATCAGGATGCTCCATCACTGAATCAAATAGGTCAATATGAGTCAACCAACCATTGTAAGGGCTAGGATTACATAAAAATATGTGTACAATATGAGATCTCCACTAGGAGTGATATTCCATGTCATCATAAAGTGCTTTAAGTGTCCATATCATCCAAGTAATATAAGGTTCTCAAGAGATAGGCCTTCCTTTAGTCAAACAAAAGTCAATACAGATGTTAAATGCAACAATCATCCTCCAAAACATTTGTATTATGAGATTGTTGAATCAAAATAAAGTGTATACCTATCATCAAGTGAAATATTGATGTAAAAACATGTGGAATATGACAAGTTCTCTAGAAATAATGTCACATATGGTGTATGGAGTAGGCATATCACCATGAAAAAACCATGCAATGAAGGGAGAAATCTATGGAAATCCATGTCAAGTATCTCAATAGAATCATCATGGAAATCTCAAGATTTAGAGAGTGCTCAACATCATCCATGAACCAAGAAAAACATCATCGTTCCATGTGTAAAACAACCACTAATACAATAACACGTGTGGCACATCTACGATGTAAAGGGTGATACCCATGTAGAAAGACAATAACACCAAAGATCATCTCATAATATTCAACCAAAACATGGGCAACCATGAAGAGAGAACCAAACTGATGCAGGAGCATCTACAACTCATCAAGCGAGCCAGCGTGTGGAGCAGAGAACAGCTGGACAAGCCAACAAACTTCTTTTTAAATTTCACTTTGATGTGGTTGCGCCAGACATTAATATATTGATGGGATGAAGCGCACTTTGTATATTGTAAATGGACCTTGAGCCTTTAAGCTCTCATCCTAAGTAGATAGGAAGGAATTTAATAGGTTTAATGCTGTTAGGTAGGAATTCATTGTAGATTTGATAGTTTCAGATTTCGAGAGGGCAAACGGAATATAGGCACCCTCCTTTGTACATTGTAGGATAAATTCATACAGGAGCAATAGAAGAGCAGAGCAGAGAACTGTGAAGAACACCCATGTACAGATTGAATTAATAGAAGGAGAGTCTTTGATTCAGCTTCATGGTTTGTGTTGTTTCTCTGTGTTGATATTATGCTCATGGTTGTTTGCTTTCTGTCATGCATTTGCTTTGATATGCTGTGTATGTGATTTCATAGTTGAATTGGAATCTGTGAGAGAGGAGAGAATGAGTTTCAATTGTTTCTCTGTCTGAGTCAGGAGATTCCTGCATAGAGTGCAGTGGAATTCATCCGCATAGAGTGCGTTGATGAGGCTAGACAGTTGAACTCTTGTTCTCATCTGCCCAGAAGTTGAATTGGGTTATTCGAGTCGTGCAGGATAAGTGCAGGTCGAGGTTGTAGTCTCAGTGGGAAGTCTGAGTAAAGGAAAGCATGGATTTCTGTTGCCGGAAATGCACAGAATCCAGAAAGCCCAACGCTTAGAGAGTGATTAGACGTCGAGCGCAAGGAGTGCGCCAACCTTCAGTTGAAGGAGTGGGAGAAATCAAGCTCAGAAGGGATAGTTCCATTGTGAACACTGTGGGAACAGTTTCTTTGTGAAAGAACGGAACCCGAGGTGAGGTTGAGCGAGGAGAGCATGGGCGAGAAAAATCGAAAGAATAAGCAGTCCAAAGTTAGCGGAGAATGTGAAACTGATATCGTCGATCATGCAGAGGTAGAAGAATTGCGTGAAACACTGGAGAATAAAGCCCATCGAGGTTAAACATTAGAGTTTGATAGGTGAAATGGGCTTCGTTAAGAAGTAAATCGCGATTTCCCGAAGTTGTCGAACCGTTGATCTCAGGGCCAGTGTACGCAATCGGAAGGTGGATTCGGTCATTCGGGTTTCAACTTTAAAAGCATCACGTGGATTTGCGATCCATGAAATCTCGAAGGTGACGTGGCGACGTGGGACCCCAGCTAATTAGGTCTGGTGGCGTGGATGGTGGCGCCGGTACTGGTTTTGGAAGTTCGAGGCATTGATATAGCGAGTAGCGATATCACGAGAAATCCTCGGCAGTGTAAAGAGCGTTGGATTATCGAACCCGGGGAACGGGTATGAGAAGGTACGCATCACGAGTTTCGATACCTTGAAACGATTTCTGAGAAGCCGAAGGAGGTATTTGAGAGTTGCGGTAGAAAGACTCGAGAGGAGTTGGAAGAGTTGTTTAACTCTTGATTTTGTCGAATGAAAGAAAGGTCAGTGTGGCGGAGTTGGACCTGATGAGGGACGACAGCACCAAGTGAGTATCGAGCCGAGAGAAGACATCTTTGCTTCGTAGAAGAGGGCGAGAGGAAAGAGTCATGCCGCCCGAAGAAAGGCAACCGCGTCGAGAGGGCCGAGGGGATATAGAGAGGTGAACAGGCCAGAAACCAAGAGATGGGCGCTAGATGAGAGATCTTGAGCAAGGCTTACGAGGAGATGGAATACTGAGAGAGGCAGCGGGCCAGTGCTTAGTAGAAGTTGATGATTAGGGTGGAGGAGGAAGGCGGACATGATGAAGGGAGATCCGCAGCAGAGGGATGCTTGACCGACGGTTGATTAGAACCATGTCGCTAGAATGAGCTCAAAGACCAAGATGGACATTCCAGTCTAAGAAGGAAGTCTAGATGCAGAAGATCTTTGGTTAAGATCCAGAGCACCGATACCTACTTGACTGAAGACGCCGAAGGACAAGAAGGTAAGGCATGCTATCACAAAGTTGAAAGGACAGCCATCCTTATGGTGGATAGGGTGCGAGCTGGTAGAGCTTAAAGGAAACAACAAATCAAAGGCGGGGCCCGGGGATGATACAGCGAAGATGAAGAAATTCCCCATTCAAGAGATTACCCGGATCACTCTGTTCCGGTGGATCTGAACACGAGAAGTGTCATTGAAGGAGTACATTGAAGAATTTTATAGACTCAACATTGGTAGCCGCCGGGAGAAGCGATGATGAAAAGGAGGCAAGATACCGAATGGTTTAAGGTATGACATTGAGGATGGGTGAAACATAGTCACCATCGAGCAGTTGAGATGTACCGAATGGCTCGAAAGCAAGAGGCGAGCATGAAAGGCCGGCCCGAGGGTGAGGCGAAATTGACCAAAGGCAGAAGCGGTTACCCGGGAAAAATTTGAAGCCTTAGGAGAATGGAAGATACCTGGGGTAAGATGGAAAGTGGATCTCCTGGCCCGGGACAACAATATGTTGAGCCAAGGAGGCAACAAGATGATCAACAAGGATATTATGCTGATGCCAACACATTTCATCGTACCCGAGGTAGAGGAAGTGGTTGAGGTGGAATCATCACATGTTTACATGTGGAAAATGAGACATAAAAGCGTTGGCCCCGGCCGAATGGGAAGATGGGCGGAGGAGAAGCTCACATCACAGAAACGCAGGGGCGTGATGCTGAGAACAAAGACACAGACAGTGGATAATCGCTTGGGATGCATAAAATCCTCTTGACACCTGAGAAAGAGGTGGAGGACACATCTCAAAGAACGGTGTTGAGAGCGACTTGCAAGACCAAGAGTGGAAATGGGTCTGAGTGGGCGGTAGAACCTTGCGACATCTCGTTTCCAGCAGAGATGGTGGAAAAAGCTGGAGAGGCGGAGATGACAAGCACCAGAGTCCATACAAAGTGTCATGGGTGCCCGAAGGACCGCAGGTAAGTGTTACAAAACAATGCTTGGTGAATTTAAAATGGGTGAATATAACGATAAAATCTTGTGTGATGTCATCCAAAACGGATATGCATCATGTATTATTGGGTAGACCATGGCGTTGGCCAGAAATGTATGGTTCATGTGATGGGAGAATGAACACACTATGGAGAATGATGGGGAAACACACACATTGCTTTAGATGCTTGGATGGCATGAAGTGAAGGCGGAATGCTGTACAATACTTTTTATGAGTGGGAAGGAGCTTCTCTCAGAGATGGAGAAGAATGAAGATCCACAATTCTTTGTTGTCGGAAGCCGAGGATTGTCGACAAGCACAAAATTAGACTTTCGAGAGGAGATGAGGCTATGCGGGAGAGTTCGTTGATATCATCGTGGAAGAACTACCTCGTCCGTTACCCTGCCGTCACGAGTGTGAGTCCTACATTGACCTCATACAGGAGAGGATTTGCCAAACAAGGCGTGGGTTGGCCTCAAGAGCGAGGAGGTCAAAGCTGATCACGAGTCTGTGGGACAAAAGGTGTCGGAGAGTCCCCTTACATGTGTTAAGTGATTATTGAGCCCAAAGAAGGTTGGAGTATGTGTACAGACTCCAAGGCGATAAACAAGATTACCATCAATTTGATTTCCACTACTGAGAATGGATGACTTGATGGATTGCAATGAGGGAAAATTATTTTTGAAGATTGATCTCAAGAACGGATATCAGCGAGATCGAGGATGAGAGAGGAGATGAATGGAAGACAACGTTAAAGACAAATGAAGGTTTGTATGAAAGGCTGGTCATGCCATTTGGCTTGACAAATGCACCAAGCACATTCATGAGGCCGTGGATACTCCAGAGCGATAAACAAGATTACCATCAGGTACAGATTTCCACTGCCGAGAATGGATGACTTGATGGATTGCCTGAGCGGGGAAAATTATTTTTCGAAGATTGATCTCAAGAGCGGATATCATCAGATCCAGATGAGAGAGGGAGATGAATGGAAGACAACGTTAAAAACAAACGAGGGTTTGTACGAATGGCTGGTCATGCCATTTGGCTTGACAAATGCACCAAGCACATTCATGAGACTGATGAATGAAGTCCTAAGGGAATTCATCGGTAAATTTGTGGTCGTATATCTGGATGACATATTGATATTCAGCAAGACCAGGGATGAACATTTGAGACACTTGGCCATTGTGATGAGAAGGCTACAGTAGGAGAAGCTGTTGATCAATTTGAAGAAGTGCTCATTCATGCAGACATAACTCATCTATTTGGGTTTTGTAATCTCGGCGAATGAATTGAAGATGGATCCTGAAAAGGTTGAAGTGATCAGGAATTGGCCATCGCCGAGGAATGTTTTTGAGGTAAGGAGTTTTCATGGTTTGGCTAGTTTCTACAGGAAATTCATTCGGAATTTTAGTGGAATTAGCGCATCAATGACGGATACAGTGAAGAAGCGGCATAAAGTTTTTCACTGGACAGCAGAGGCTGAAAGGAGCTTCAATCTGTTGAAGCGAAAGATCACAGAGCAACCAATTCTGGTGTTGTCTGACTTTCAGAAGACATTTCAAGTGAAATGTGATGCCAGTGGGTATGTTGTTGGAGGGGTCCTGAGTCAGGATGACAGACCTGTTGCATATTACAGCGAGAAGCTGGATGATGCAAAGATGAAGTACTCCACGTACGACAAAGAGTTCTATGCCATCATACATGCATTGAAAAAGTGGAGGCATTACTTGATACCCAAGGAATTCATTCTGTACAGCGACAATCATGCATTACAATTTGTAAGTCAACAGGAGAAGTTGAACCAAAAGCATGCGTAATGGGTAGAGTACATGCAGAATTTCACGTTTGTGATCAAACACATTTCAGGGACTGCTAACAAGGTGGCTGACTCCTTGAGCAGGAAATGTTTGTTGCTGCAGGAGTTCAGAGTCAAGACGTTGGGTTTTGAAAATCTGAAGGATATGTATGCCGGAGATGCAGACTTCGGAGAAGCATACGAAGCAGCTGAGAATCCAGTTCTCAGGGATCAAAGTCCGTGGCTGGAGTATATGATCCAGGATGGATTGTTGTTCAAGGGCAATCAACTGTGCATTCTGAATTTCTCCATGAGGGAGAATTTGGTGAAGGAAAAACACAGCGGAGGCTTAGCAGGTCACTTTGGACATGATAAGACATTCGCAAAGTTGAGCGAATCGTATTTTTGGCCGGGGATGCGCACTGATGTCAAACGATTTGTTGACAGATGCAGAATATGTCAACATGCGAAGGGCCGAAAGCAGAATGTTGGGTTATATCAGCCATTGCCCATACCTGAAAGGCCATGGGAAGCTATTAGCATGGACTTTGTGTTGGGATTGGCGAGGATGAAAAGAGGAGGTGATTCCATCTTTGTGGTGGTGGACAGGTTTTCAAAGATGGCACATTTTATCCCGTGTCAGAAGACCAGCGATGCAACCCACATCGCAAACTTATTTTTCAAGGAAATCGTTAGATTGCATGGATTGCCGAGAAGCATAGTCTCGGATCGGGATACGAAGTTCATAGGTCATTTTTGGAGGACGCTATGGAAAAAGATGGGGACTAATTTGGCATTTAGCTCAGCTTACCATCCGCAGACAGATGGGCAGACCGAGGTGGTAAATAGAAGTCTGGGGGATCTATTGAGAAGCTTGGTGACCGAGCACCACAGTAGTTGGGATCAGATATTTCCACAGGCAGAGTTTTCTTACAATGACTCTATGAACAAGAGTACAGGCAGAAGCCCATTCCAGATTTTGTATGGGACATAGCCGAGGGGAGTTTCTGAGCTCAGGGAGTCAGGACAGGCTGAAACTAGCAGCGCGAGGGCTGAAGGATTCGCTGAAGCGATGGAGGAACTTCACAGTCAGGTGAAGCAACGACTGATGAAATCAAATCAGGAGTATAAGCGCAGAGCCGATCAGAGGAAGAGACAACTTCAGTTTGAGGTCGGGGACATGGTTCTGGCGCACTTAAGGAAGGAAAGGTTCCCAAGGGGAACATATAACAAGCTCAAGATGAAGAAAATTAGACCGTGCAGAGTCCTGAAGAAATTCGGGGAGAATGCATACGAGCTTGAGTTGCCAGATGGCATCGGGATATCTCCGATTTTTAATGTCTCGGATTTATACCCATACAGGGCTGGAGAAGAAGAAGCTGGAACAGACGAACCAATGATCCAGTGGCAGAAGCAATTACCAGTTGCACAGAAACCTTAGATGGAGTGCATTCTGGGTAAATGAGTAGGCATGAAGACCAGGAGAAAGCAGTATTTTGAATACCTGGTGAAATGGAAGAATCACCCAGTGGAGGATGCCAGCTGGGAGACAGATGCAGTGATTCAGAAACATGGTCACACCATGCAGGAGCTCATGGACAGGAGCCCATGAAATCTTTCGAGCCGAGGAGTATGATGCAGGAGCATCTACAACTCATCAAGCGAGCCAGCGCGTGGAGCAGAGAACAGCTGGACAAGCCAGCAAACTTCTTTTTGAATTTCACTTTGATGTGGTTGCACCAGACATTAATGTATTGATGGGATGAAGCGCACTTTGTATATTGTAAATGGACCTTGAGCCTTTAAGCTCTCGTCCTAAGTAGATAGGAAGGCATTTAATAGGTTTAATGTTGTTAGGTAGGAATTCATTGTAGATTTGATAGTTTCATATTTCGAGAGGGCAAACAGAATATAGGCACCCTCCTTTGTGCATTGTAGGATAAATTCATACAGGAGCAATAGAAGAGCAGAGCAGAGAACTGTGAAGAACACCCATGTACAGATTGAATAAATAGAAGGAGAGTCTTTGATTCAGCTTCATGGTTTGTGTTGTTTCTCTGTGTTGATATTATGCTCATGGTTGTTTGCTTTCTGTCATGCATTTGCTTTGATATGTTGTGTATGTGATTTCATAGTTGAATTGGAATCTGTGAGAGAGGAGAGAATGAGTTTCAATTGTTTCTCTGTCTGAGTCAGGAGATTCCTGCATAGAGTGCAGTGGAATTCATCCGCATAGAGTGCGTTGATGAGGCTAGACAATTGAACTCTTGTTCTCATCTGCCCAGAAGTTGAATTGGGTTATTCGAGTTGTGCAGGATAAGTGCAGGCCGAGGTTGTAGTCTCAGTGGGAAGTCTGAGTAAAGGAAAGCATGGATTCCTGTTGCCAGAAATGCACAGAATCCAGAAAGCCCAACTCTTAGAGAGTGATTGGACGTTGAGCGCAAGGAGTGTGCCAACCTTCAGTTGAAGGAGTGGGAGAAATCAAGCTCAGAAGGGATAGTTCTGTTGTGAACACTGTGGGAATAGACCCAGGTGAGGTTCAAACTGAGAGGAGATGTGGAGCAGAAGAAATCTCCAAGAAGGGGAATAAACGGTCAAGGTTCGCGGAGGAGAATCGCGAAATCCCGTTAATCGTCCGATCATGGAGAAGTTGTGCAGGAGCTAACCCGTAGGCATTGGAGGAATCAAAGCCCATCGGGGTTCGACATTCGGGGGTTGACGAGGTGAGGCATAGACTCGTTGAAATCGCGAGTCGCGATTTCCCGAGTTATTTGGAGCCGTTGATCTCCACAGGACAGGTGGCACGCGATCCCGGAAGGTCGGGTTCGGTGTTCGGGGTTTTCAACACCAAAGAAAACTTGCATCATGGATTCACGATCCGCGAAATCCCGAAGGTGACGTGGCAGCGTGGGACCCCAGAAGCTAGTGGAATACAGGTGGAGCTGGATCGGGGAATCGGCACATCGATACTCGGGTTTTGGAAGTTCAGGGCGTTGATATCGCGAGTAGCGTTATCTTGAAAGGCAAATCCCCGACAGGCGTGAGAACGTTGACCCGTTGACCCATCGGGTTTCGGGGTTTTGAATTGCAAAAGAATCACGCATGCGAGTTTCGCGATACCGCGAAACCCGATTTCCCGAGAAGCGAAGGGGAGGTCGCTGAAAGAGAGTTGTGGGTAGAAATAACTCCCGAGAGGAGTTGGAAGAGTTCTTTAACTCTTTGGGCCTATGAGACGAAGAAGGTCCTGGTGTGAGCAGGTTGGACTGTGAGGGTTGCGACTTCGCACCACAAAACATGACCATCAACAAAGAAGAAAATGAATCTCCTTTTCCAAGCCAACATCCACTAGAGGCAAATTCTACCAAAATTCCAACCCTTGGAAGGTTAGAACCAACATGGTACCGTGCAAGTCTCCAAGACATGTGATGAAAACCACATGTGAAATGCTCATACTAAATGGTGCTTAAACAAAAAATTATCTCATTTTTTCTCTTCATGTGCTTATTGTATTGATTTATAGAACCACATATCCCACCAAATCAAAGTCCACAATGGTTTACAATGAACCTCCAACATGGTTTTGGATTATATTCTCATTATAGTGGAATCATACATATGCATGATTCAACTTGTAATTCTCCACAATCTTCAATGCACAATATTTAATCTTGGAATTTGTGGTTTATGGACTCACTGGTCTTCTTATAATTGCAACAACATCAATACATATGAATCCTCATCATTAATGTATCCTCCTCATAATTCATATATTAAGATAACTCTTTAATAACATGTAATATTTCTCTTGCATAGTCAGTGAGTTATGGCAGACTATTCTCCACTCAATATGTTTTATCCACAACACTATT
Organism: Picea sitchensis; assembly: GCA_010110895.2. Classification (NCBI taxonomy): domain Eukaryota; kingdom Viridiplantae; phylum Streptophyta; class Pinopsida; order Pinales; family Pinaceae; genus Picea; species Picea sitchensis. The sequence goes on from SNQJ01S0177319.1 coordinate 15,569, forward strand.
AGGATAATAAATAACCACATATAGTACCACACATACATTCAAATTAATCTTGGCTTCTTAATAGGCCATACCTACACATATCTTGAAACTCACATATATACATAAAAATTGTCATAGATTGATAGAATCGTAGTAGAGGTATTCATAAACACAATACATCCTCTTGCTACATCCTCTTGCATAGTTAGTGGGTTATGACAGACTATTCTCCGCTCAATATGTTTTCTACACAACACTATTAGGATAATAAATAACCACATATAGTACCACTCATACATTCAAATTAATATTGGCTTTTTAATAGGCCATACCTACATGTATCTTGAAACTCACATATATACATACAAATTGTCATAGATTGAGAGAATCGTAGTAGAGGTATTCATAAACACAATACATCATGTATACACAATAATCATATCATTAATTTTAGGTTACACACAGATTTAAAAAATTGATGTTTGGACCTCATTGACTCATTCTCCTAAACTATTTGTGGCTTTCTGACCATTTTATTTCTTCTATCTATTATATATGTAGGCTATTTACTCTGTCTACTCTACCACCCACACCAAGGTTGGATGCCCTCTACTTCTCTTCCATCCAATTTATCAAGAGTCCATTTTTCCATTGTGCACTCTTGTATTTAACTTGGAAAACTCCCCTATGATTGTCTCCTTCCAACATAACTACTCAAATGTTTCCCTTCCATAACTACCTCTATAACGTTTTCATTTTTAGCTCAGTTATGAATTCCACCACGTGCATGCTCCTTCATATTCATCAACTTTGAATGGTTGAACTACTACAAGTCACATGTGTTGGCATGTTTTACAGGAAGAGTGTGTTTGTCATTGATTTCAAGAACAACAACGACGATGGAAAATAGGAAAAGCATAAGCTCAGGAGGAGGAGCGAACAGTATGCAGAGATCAAATCATCTCAGTAGGAGGATTGTAACCGCCGGATCTGCAAGCCAGATCAATGACATGGATGAATTGAGGAGAGAGAAATTAGAATTAAAAAACTCGCTAATTCTAATCCTATAATCGGTCTAGATCGTTGGATCTCATAAACCCAAATATTGACGATTGTGGTTGATCTAACAAACGATCAAATTAAGTCGGATTAAGTCGTGACTATCAGATGCACAACCGCCAGATCAACGACATGGATAGATTGCAAAGATCTAAAGGAGAATTAAATATCATGCTATTTCCAATCCCGCAATTAGTCAAGACCATCAAATCTTATAGCTTCAAAGATCGACAATTGTGGTTGACTCACCAACAAATGCACAACTTCAAATTATGGAGCTTGGGTGACAAATTAAATCACTCACAAGTTGTTGTTTTGCAATCATCCTTGATCATGTATCTACTTTGAGAGTCTAGACGACCGTTGGATCAATTTAAGTGGAAGGATAGGATAAGCGGGGCCAAATGGTTGATAATTCAATTATTTGAATACCCATCACCTGTCGAATCAAATTAAGTGGGAGGATAGGATACGCGCAGTAAAATATCTGAGATCTTAACTATGCAAATTTTTGTCATCCGTCCGATCTTTCTAAAGTGGAAGGATAGTATAATCAAAGTTGGAGGGTTGTTGGATCTAAACCAAGGAAAAGATGCATCGCATACAAATTGAGTTGTCGATCGAATATCATGATCAAAAAACAACATTAGTTTTGGGTCTAAAGATGTGAGGAGGTTACGCTCCGGAGAAATCACTTCAAGAGCGTCAGTTTGAGATTTGAAATATCCGAAGTCCGGAGCGTCGGTGAGTCGAAATACATTCTTGACCTTTGGATCGTCTAAATTAAATCTCAGTCATCAGATCGTCCGAAGAATATCTCAAGCATTAGATCATCCAAAGTGAATCTGGGCCATCTGATCTAGAGCATCAGTTTGAGATTTGAAATCTTCGAAGTCTGGAGAGATGGAGAGCCGAAACACATTCTCAACCGTCGGATCGTATGAAGTAAATATCATTCATCAGATCGTCCGAAAAATATATCAAGCATCAGATCGTCTAAAGTGAATCTAGGCCATCTAATCCAGAGCGTTAGTTTGAGATTTGAAATCTCTGAAGTCCGGAGAGCTGGAGAACTGAAATAAATTTTCGACCACTAGATCATCCGAAGAAGATCTCAGTCATCAGATTGTCTAAAGAAGATCTCAAGTGTTGGATTGTCCGAAGTTAATCTGGGCCGTCTGATCTAGAGCATAAGTTTGAGATTTGAGATTTCAGAAGTCTGGAGACCCAAAGGAGATATCGATCATTGATCGATAAAGGGGATGCATAACCATTGATCTGGTTGAAAGTTCAAAATCCCGAAGTGGAGGCAGAGTCGTCAATTGAAAAGGACAAGTTTCCATGGATCATCGACTCCAAAAGATTGGCGTACGAAAGAAAGCAGGGTTTGATATTTGAAACTCCCAAAGCCTAGATCATGAAATAAATCATAGTTGTTGATTTAGGGAGGTTAGATCTGATCTGTATATTGTGAAAGATCAAATTTGAACTGTCCGTTCAAGAGCACTGTCAAGATCATGAGATCGATGGTCCCATCGCATTGCGAGGTCAGAACATGATCAAGTCTTAATTTTTCGTGAGCGGTCCACAATCAAAACCACAGTATAGCTAAAGTCATACGTGGAGCTCTGTAGTGAATTGTGGGGTGAAAAGCGAGTTTCCCTCAAACCACCTATGGACACACCTGCAATTGCGTGGTCACATGAAGTTCATTGCCCAAGTTCATATAAAAAAAAAGGGAGCTAGTGCTTGCTAGACCAAGATCATGAAGCGCCTTTTGAATAGTTGTTTGGTCACCGCTAGTGATCATGTGAAGTAAGGGGTTTAGAAGCCAAAGATGCCAAAAAAAATGACTGACTGTAACTAGTAGAGAAGACCAAGAGTTATGACTACCAGAGAAGACAAAGAATCTCATGATAATGCCCACTAATGATGAACAGATTCTAAATAACCACCAAAGAAGATGAAGAGTTTGAATGATGATCATGTAGAGGAATCAACGTGTGAAAGACACGCAGAACATACAAGAAAGTGTGCTTTTCCAAGTGTGATGCATGTGTGTAGGATGTGATTGTTGGCAAAATTTTAACAAGTAGCGTATGCTTGTCATTGATGGCAAGTACAACAGTGGAGATGGAAGAATAAGAAGGATAAAATCCCCTGGGGATTCAGACGTGAAAGCTCAGGAGCAACAACATTGAGGAAAAAATGCGTAGCAAAGCTCAAGATATAGGAGTTTGCAGAGGAGAAGGAAGACAAAGATCCAGTGACCGTTAGATCCCATTCAAATTTCCCGAAAGGCCAACAGTCGTCAGATCTGCAGAAGTTGCGAGGGAGATAAGCCATCGGGAGATCGGAGTTCTCAAGGTCGTGAGAACCAGGACATTTAAAGTCTCGATATCCCGACATAATCGGGACCGTCCATTTGGAAGGATGCGTGGCAGCGATCGAGCGCCACCGGGAGAAGCTCGACAGAAGGCTTCATTAGAGAATCAGGAATCGGAGTTTCACGAGTCCCGTGAACAATTACAACAGAAACCTCGAAATCGCGATGAAAGAAATCCTGACTGAACCTGAACCGTCAGATCAACATGTGATCTAGACCATCGATCCAACTCACGACAACAGACCACGTCATCTAGGGACACGTGGCACAACCAGGGAATGACAGGTGTCAGGAAGATTCAACACCTCAAGCACATGTAAGCCACGAATCAGAGTGACATGTGGCAGCATTTAACACGTGTCAAACCACGTATGACATCAGCAGAGTATCGAGGATCGGGACTTTGAAATGACAAAGTCACTTGACATCAGGAATGCCAATTTCGCGATGAGCGATTTTGTGATTTGATCGCAGCTGCTGAATAAAGATCGCATCTGGACCGTTGATTCAAGTCTGTATCGGAGTTTCGTGGATCGCGAATTCATGAGGCAAAGAACACAATGCAACGAGAATCCCGATTTCACGATATGAGAAATCACGAGTGAATCTGGACCGTCAGATCCAGAAATGATCAGGACCGTAGATGTAAATCCATATCAGAGTTTCGGGGATCGCGAATTTAAAATGGAAAGAACTCAATACATCAAAAACCCCGATTTCACGAAATGCAAAATCGCGAGTGAATCTGGACCGTCAGATCCATAAATGATCAAGACCGTTGATCAGAGCCTGTATCGGAGTATCGGGGATTGACACTTTGTAATGCCAAAATCTCTTG
>SNQJ01S0177320.1:6687-19902 GCA_010110895.2 Picea sitchensis
GTAGCACCTTGTCAACATGTTGCACATGATCCTCCCAAGACTTTCTATAGATTAATATATCATCAAAAAATACTAACACAAATTTTCGAAGGAAGGGCTTGAAAATGGAATTCATCAACCCTTGGAATGTGGAAGGTGCATTTTTAAGGCCAAAAGGCTTAACCAATAATTCATAATGGCCTTCATGAGTTTGGAATGTTGTTTTTGGGATATCTTCTTCCTTCATTCTAATCTAATGATACCCTCAACGAAGACACAACTTTGTGAAATAGATTGCTCCATGTAGTTCATATAACAGTTCATCAATGACGAGAATGGGAAACTTATCTTTAATAGTGATCTTGTTGAGCTCTCTATAATCTGGACACATACGCCATGAGCCATCTTTCTTGAATACCATTACCACTAGTGTAGAGCAAGAACTTTGTCTAGGTCTAATAATGCCAGCCTCTAACATTTCTTCAACCATGCACTCAATTTCACTCTTTTGGGCATAAGGGTATCTGTATGGCGTGATGTTAAGAGGAACACTCCCAGGAATTAGGTGAGTATCATGATCATGATTTCGAGTGGGTGGAATACCTTTGGGAATATCTTTAAATACTTTGGAATGCTTATCAATGATCCCTTAGAGATCTAGAGGAATAGATGGCTTAGATGCTTGAACATATAGTGAGCATAGTTGTGCAATAACACCTTGATGCCCTTTTTTCAATAATTTTGGCATGCCATTAGAGCTTATCACCTTACCGGGTTTCCTTGTGATACCTCTGAACTCAATTTATTTTCCTTCCAATGAAAATTTCTTGAAAATTAAAAGCCATTATTCCTAATGATTATAACCATTGGATTTCTAGTACAACATCAACACCACCCATGGGTATAGAAATCATTGGACTATTCATTACATATTCCCCCATAGTAATTTTGATCTTATTGCATTTTTCCTGAACAATTGATAGTTCCTCCATCTGCAATCATTACTTGAAACTCTGGTGCTGGATATCCAAAGCAATTGAGATCTTTGGCTAATTTATAGTGAATGAAATTATGAGCACTACCAGAATTAATTAGGACTATTACCTTTTTGTTTTTGATATATCCTTCGATCTTGAGGGTTTGAGGAGTGATAATTCCAACCAATGCATTACACGATATCATGGGAGTCAACTCTTCAAATGAAATTGATTCTACGTTTTCATCTTGAGATGTTTCTTGTTCATGTTCGTCTTCTTCTTCCTCTTAACAATCTATGTAGAATAATTTATTCTCACCACACTTATGTCCCTTACTATACTTGTTGTCAAAATTAAGTAATAAACCCTTTTCTTTTCTTTCCTCCAATTGTTGAGGTGTCAACCTTATAGGTTGAGGTGTTTTAGAAGAAGGAGCATTATTCTCTCTATAGATGTTAGGATTGGTCCTTCTAGTAGCCATAGCCATATTTTTAATTTCAACATTTATTGCCATCCTAAATGCATTCTCCAATGATTTGGGTTTCCAAAGGAGAACCTCATGTTGAATTTTATGTCTTAAAGTTCCTAATAATACATCAATCAAGTGCTCATCTAGAATATTTGTTAACTTTATATTCAATTTTTGGAAGTTCTCAATGTGCTCTGTAACTAAACCTTTTTTCTTGAGATTTATCAATTAGATAAAGAAGGTATTGCTCCTTGTATACTGATAGTGTGCTATCATTTCTTCCGTGAAAATTGTACAAGTGATGATTGATTTGCAAGAACACAACCATATATACCATACAAATCAATTGGGTTATAAATATAAAGAAACAATTTATACCTTTTGTTTATGTGGCACATTATGTAGATCAAATAATTGCTCCATCTGAAGTATGCATGTGATAGGGTCCTTGCCATCAAACTTCCTCATATCGATCTTAGGAACGTGGTTGGTATTCAACCCAAATTTAGAGTTTCTCCATTCTTGATTCACCTTCCTTGTATCCTCATCATGAATTTCATGGGATACATTTTCACTTTCAGGTGTCCTCTCTATTAAGAAAATATTCAATCCTTCCTTGAAACCATCCATCTATGCCTCCAACTTAGCTTCCATCTATTGTAGTTCATATTTTGTTACTATCTTATTTTGTAAATCATTTATGTCCCTATGCATTTATTCACCTTCATCAAGAGTCCAAGTAGGATTGCCTGGAGGCTTATTTGGTGTAGAAGTTCCCTTTTTGGGTGGCATGTTGGCCAAGTATCACTTTTGAACCTTGATTTTGAGGTGGTTCTTGTAAACAATCTTTCTTCTACTGTATCTCCAAAGTTTCATCCCTTATGGATATGAAACTTTATTTTTTTTATTTCCTTGATATTTCTTCTCTGCAATGCCATAGGTCTGATCAAAATTGGATGTGCCAAGTGGAATTTAAATTAGATTCCCCACAACTTGTTGATTTTTTGAATTTTCAGGATATCTCACTTGTATAGCTTTTCCCACACAAAATAATTGATATAAAATTCTAAAAATCGTACCAGAAATATTACAGATTGTCCAATATCCAATGAAGCTAGTGTCACTCAATTTGGATACTATAGGAATAAGTTGTGATTGTTTTACCTGGAACACCTTCTTGAGACTAGTCAACAGGACTAGTCAGATACCCTATCTTCCACAGGGAGTATATACAAATGTAAGATGACCCAGAAGCTGGACTTTTTACCACAAATACCTTACTAATTTATGTGAATAGAATCTGAAGTTCAGGGTCTGAAACATTACAGAAACTATTTTATAGCGAAAAGTTTGCACTGACTTAGTTCAATAAGATTCCAGAACCCTATATTGCACAGGATGTATCTCTGAAAGTATAAGGCCTCAGGATCTGAAATTTTAACCCAACGTACCTTGATCTGTCTAATAAATACCCTCCAATTAGTTCCTTCTGAAACATTGTATAAAAAAAGTTATAGAGAAAATTACAAGGTGTCTCAGATGTAGCAGTGAAACCCCGAGACCTTGAGCTCTAATACCATATGTTAAGAACCAAATATCAATATAGCATAGAAAAACCTCAGAATAAGTAATCAACACCTTGAAAAAGAGATGAATTCAGATAATAATCCTCTTCGAGGTGGAAACCTCCTTATTCCCACATAAATGTACAATTACAAGATGATTCAAAATGAAAATGTCTCCTTGGTATATATAGGAGACATGGAGGTATAATTAAAATTAATGGCGTAAAGCCGACATAAATAAAATAACATTAATAATATAATATGCCCTAATTAAAGGGTAATGAGCCACTATTTAGGGCTTAACACAACCTCACGACTGAGAAGTGAAGTAAGCATTGTGGTGATATGGCTAATGCGAAGTAGATCAGGTCCATCCTACCCAAGCACATTCCACCTTTGGTTGGCGCCGTTAACTATGAAAACATCCCATGAGATTTTGAGTACACTATATTCACTGCAAACATTCCAAAAGGAATACACGTAGTCTGGAGTAAGTTAGGATAGATCCCGCTACTAAATAATAATGAATTCGATTTAGGAGACATGAAGAACTATGCTATGGTAGTACCCACCTCTAATTGATGAAGTCAACTTGGAAGAAGCCTCGCCTCATATCCCAGCCATGGATTAAGGGAATAACACATTCAGCTGTGCTAAATGTGATGAATATTTCTCATTTTGGTTGCCACCAGGGGGTTAACGCTTGTGTTAAACTCCTCCTGCCATGTTATCATGGTGGATACCTATGGCCCAACTGAAGTATTACTATGTATTGAATGTTAATACACCAGATCATAGGCTTAAGCATGAAGGGACCTGACCCTCACCAATTTTATCCAGGGAAGGCCTTAGACCACTCCCTCGCATAATGCAGCAAGGAAGCTTACAGAGAAGTCAAGAAATGAAAGTGAGGTTACAAGGTAGCCTCTATATAGGATGATGTAGTGTGCCTCACTTGCCAACATATAGCTGGAAAGATCGTAATGAAGAACCTACTCACATAGGTCACTCGGTTCATGGTGGACCTCGTAGGAAAATGTGTGGAGGGCATGCAGATGAACTCGACGAGTTACCCCATCAATGAACTAGAGAAATATTGTTGTGAATCCCAGGATTTAGGATATGAATTTCACTATAGCTGGTTGATCATTTTGATCACATTTGTCTCTTGGAAAATTCTTGAAGGAGCCACCTTCCAAGAGATGAAACCCTTAGAACCGTTGGATGCTAGGTTTTCCACCTTGTGGTACACCAACGACATGACGAATCAATGGAAACCCAATGTTGTGTTTCATGCATACTATTAACAATTGAAGGTTTCCATTGAATCATGTATGTGCATGAAGCCATGAACCCTGCACCAGTACCGACCAATAGAAAATTTCCTTGTTGATCCACATTTCATCTACATCACTCCACACCAAGATGAGAACCAAGAAGAGTTACAATTGTACTACAAGGTAACAGAAGAATACATGGAGCATATTAGAAAGGAGTGGCTGGAGGATTTCCTTGTACCCATTGCTGATGCAGAAATCTCTGACACTGACACCATAGGAAGCCCCATAGTCACCTGGTTCGAGCATGTCGAAAAGTCTAATGGGATAAAGAGGAAGAAAAATCAGGAGGAATTCCACGATATAGAGACTGATGAGGAGGGGAAAACTTCTGAAGATAATGGATCCAACTGACCAGAAGGAGGAGGAGACAAAGTAGAAGGATAGGGAGGAAGAAATCAAGGAGAAGAAGGTCAAGGAGGAGGCAAAGCTACCACCCCTCCACTTGAGGATCCCCCTATTGGGATAGTAACACCACATAAGAGGAAGGTTTATCCAAAGAAACCTTCAGCAAGGAAGAAGACGCGTGCTAATAAGCCCCAGTTAGAGGCCACTCTCACAGAGGACAATATCAGCTTGGTCCATGGATATATGAAGGAATCTTCTGAGGAGATCTTACAGAGATATGGAGAGAAGAAGGAGGAGCTATATGGAAGGATCAAAAAAGAATTTAAATAAGTACAACAAGTTGTTCGTTTGGTCCGCGTAGTACCTACCACATCACATATTGCAGAATTGGGGGATGGACCAACCCAATTGAGAATACTTGGAGATGCGACAGAAGATCAACTTTAGAAAGTCCAAGAAGAGAAGGATAAGTCTACAAAATCCTTGAAACAAGAGAAAAATGAAGCCTTAGAACAATTACTAGTAACACAGTACAATGTAGCCGCCTATGAATGTGAGAGAGAAGAGTTTCAAATGATGCTCCAGGAGGAAAAAGCCCAGCTATAGAGAGAGAAAGAGAAGTTTCTTGCAGAGCAGACTGCAGTCAAAGAGGTATTGAGTAAAGAATGTCACTATATTTAAATCTTGGCACAACAAGGAACAAGAGTCAGTCGAGGCTCAAGTATTGAATTGCATTGAGACCATCGAGCAACTTCAAGATGGGATAACAAAATTAGAGGCCCAAGCAGTACCAAGCACCCCGTAGGAGGTGCGTGATTAGATGGATGAAACCACTAAGAAAATAGTAGTAAGAATAAGAACCCTCACCTCAGAGTGAAAACAACTAAGTGATAGAAGAACACAAACATATGAATGCCTCATCGAGGATATAGAGCTAAGAAATTTGGCAGCACAACTACAAGAGGTGCAACAACAGACATTTTCCATGCAGGTGCAGATGAAGTTACTCACCATAGTTGAAAGAATGAAAATATACCAGGAGTAGCACATAGTACAAAAACATATCACTGCCTTGCAGGGAAAGGTAATGGAAGTCACATAGAAGCTGCAACCTATGCCGACGAATCTTGTAATTTTTTTGAAGAGATTGATGGACAGGGCCCACAACTGGATCAAGTGGTTGCTATAGTAGAACAAGGCCTGGAAGAGCTTGTTATAGAGAAAACAATCTAGGATCTCGTTGAGAAGGAGGATCAAGAGAAGCAACAAGTCGAGGTAGCTTGAGTTAAGTTCGAGGCCTTTGAGGCAACATTGACTAGACCTAAGTGACTCGAGATGAGTCACAGGTGAGTGTTGGGGGGCTGTTAGCCCTCAACCAAGTTTTGAGGAAAACTTAGTCATGTYTGGACCACTTTTGATTTTAGACACATTGTTCGAAGAAGGCGMACCTAGTCGGTGCYGAGATCATGGATCTCACTTATTTTTTGGACTATGTCGACCTAGTAAGGGGTTCTCTAGGACTTTTGTAATGGGTTTATGGGATGTCGGCTCATGGGGTTTACCCATGATTAGGCCTTATTGTAAGGGATTGTAAAAGTATACATAAAAGAAGAATGTATGGTAGAAGTAGAAGCTTTTAGAGAAGAGTGGAGAGCTAAGTGAAAGTAATGTGATTATCTTTGTACAAGGGAATCTATGCGAGTAAGGATCTATTCTTTATAGAGAATTGGCTATGTGCCTTGACCTAGTTTTGGAAGGAGGATCTGGTGCTTAGTGCACAAATATCTTGTATAATGTGAAGATTGACTCTGTGGATTAGTGCATAGGAGTGAATGAATGTAATATTTAGATGAATAATAAAGAAGGTGAAGTGATTGGTGGACGTAGCCCCACATTGTGGTGAATGGAATATATCTTGTGTCTTTGGTTTTCTTTGTGTTGCGTTGTTTGTGTTATAAATTTTCTCAATGCTTGATTATTATGTATGATATATGGATCTGTTGTTTCTTAGTGGTTTACTTTTGTTAAGGATAAATGAATGTTAGATCTAACTTAGTGTTAATTTCTCAGGATATATAATCATTTATTGTTACCACGTCGATCTATCTTTGGGTATGTTCTACGATGTTACTAAGGTTAGGAAACTAATCCATGTAATCTTCTAAGTGTTAATAGAATACCTTGTGAAGTGTTATTATCATAGATCTGTGTCTCATCTTGGTTATAGACACCTACATCATGTAATCCCCCCTGCTTCTACCTTAGGTGATACTTCGCATCCTTCCCATGTGTCGTCGAAAGGGACGGTAGTCAGGGTTTTGTTAAGCATTGAACCCTAGTTATACCCCTGTCCCAGCATCCATATAATGTGAAAACAAGGCTTGCTAGTAGACCCTTTGAACATTGGAGTTGTTGTTAATTTACCACTATTATCACCATCAGGTATAGATTTCCTTTACCAAGAATGTATGACTTAATGGATTGTTTAAGTGGAGAAAATTTATTTTCTAAGATAGATTTGAAAAGTGGATATCACCAGATAAGAATGAGAGAAGGTGATGAATGGAAAACAACCTTTAAGACAAATGAAGGGTTGTATGAGTGTCTTGTTATGCCATTTGGCTTAAAAAATGCCACAAGTAATTTTATGAGATTGATGAATGAAATACTGAAATATTTCATTGGGAAATGTGTGCTTGTATATATGGATGATATACTAGTCTTTATCATGACTAAATAGGAGCATTTGAGACATATAACATTAGTGATGAGGAGACTACAACATGAGAAGCTTTTGATAAATATGAAGAAGTCCTCTTTTATGAAGACATAACTCATTTACTTGGGTTTTGTGATCTCTTCAAATGAATTGAAGATGGATCCAGAGAAGGTGAAAGAAATCAAAGAATGACCATCACCAAGGAGTATGCTTGAAGTGAGAAGCTTCCATGGATTAGCATGTTTCTTTAGGAAGTTCATCATAGATTTCAATGGAATTTGTGCACTAATGATGGATACAGAGAAGAATATGCACAAGTATTTTAAATGGACATAGGAGGTTGAGAGGAGCTTCAATATATTGAAGGAGAATATAATAGAATGACCAATTCTAGTCTTACCAAATTTTTTAAAGACATTTCAAGTGAGATGTGATGCAAGTGGAGCTGCAATTGGAGCAATCTTGAGCCAAGATAATAAACTAGTTTCATAAGATGAATGAGACTAAGAGAATGTACTCCACATATGACAAATATTTTTATGCCATAATTCAAGCCTTGAAGAAATGGATGCACTACCCGGCTCCAAAAGAATTTTTCTTATATATCAATAATCGAGCTTGACAATTCATAGTGAAACAGGAAAATAGAATGAGAGACATGAAAAGTGGATCACGTTTATGTAGAATTTTACTTTTGTCATAAAACATATTTATGGAAATGCTAACAAAGTTGTTTATGCATTAAGAAGGAGACGTTTGATTCTGCAGGAGTTTCAAGTCAAGACCTTAGGGTTTGAACACCTTAAGGAAATATGCAGTGAGGATCCTGATTTCAGGGAAGCATACGAAGCATGTGAAAATCCTATGATGAGAGACAAGAGACAATGAAAAGAGTATATGATTCAAGAGGGATTATTGTTCAAGGAAAATCAGTTATGCATACCAAAATTCTCAATGAGGGATAACCTTTTGAAGGAAAATGATAGTGGAGGATTAGTTGGACATTTCAGCCATGAAAAAACATTTGGATGGTTAAGCAATTCATATTACTTGCCAGGTATGAGAACAAAAGTAGAATCTTCCAACATGAAAAAGGTAAAATACATAACACTGGATTGTATCATCCATTTCCAATACCAGAGAGTCCTTGGGATGCAATAAGCATGGATTTTGTGTTGGGACTGCCAAGAACACAAAGAGGATGTGATTCCATATCCGTGGTGGTGGATAGATTTTCAAACATGGAACACTTTATCCCATGCCAGAATAATAGTGATGCAACATGTAACGTCCCTCTCTTGCACACTGAGTGAACTTATTCTTTGAGGAGACTTGTTCTCAACTGATCCAGATTATTATGCTATTGAAACATTGATTTTGATTATCAGGTGCTATGGGTTGATTTCATGTTTTTTTGTTTCATTGACATAGACAGGTGCTATTGACTTGATTTTACTGCGTGTGAAGGATTTAGGACCTTGAGGGTACAGGGGCATTGATGGAACCCCTCGGACTCTGGATCAAGTCGGGGAGTGAACTAATGGGGTTTGATTGTTTTATATGTGATATTAGTGCATATGATTAGATTATATGATATGGATATATTTATGACATGACTCATTGATGATGTAAGATGACGATAGCTTGTCGACCATACTGACATGTGGAGTAGAGGGGTCACGCTTGAATACCAAAGATGATGAGGGAGAGGTGTGGACAACATCCCTACCACATCCTACTAGCACTCTCGAGAGGACCCATGATGTCATGAGGGAAGACTGCGACAGTCTCTCATGATGATTATAAAGGGTGCGCAATAAGGCAAGGGCCTTATTCCTTAGAGGCACTTAGTCTCCCACAAGATCACTTGGCGGAGTATTGACTCCAGTGGTTTTTTATGTCTACCAAGTCAGTAAAGAGGTGAGTGGCACCCTTGGAGAATGTGGTGCATATTGAAGGGCACTTCGTGCAAGAAAAATGGAAAGAGGGGAGTGGCACTGTTGGAGCACGTGGTGTGTCCTGAAGGGCACGTCACGTAAGAGAAATCGAAAGAGGCAAGTGGCACCCTTGGAGCACCTAGTGCATCCTAAAAGGCACACTGCGTCATTATTTAATAAATGAATAAACCTAGATGGCTTTAGGACAATAAAGTGTTAAAGAAGATTTGAAACCTTTCCCTGAAAAAAAAAATGTGTCACCCCACCTAGGAATTTAAGGTCTAGGTTTTATCTTTGTTGGTGGTAAAATTTTACGTTTTTATTAAAAAAAAATTATAATAAAAATAAACATCTATAAAATAATAATAATAATAAATATAATATTCATTAACCTTGTGACAAGAAGGGGGTATGCAATTAAAGTGTTTTATAAAAAAAAATTGGGATAAAAACTTAAAAAGAGGAATGATTGTTTTACTTTTATGTTAATTAAAAATTTATTTCATTAAAAAAAGGGGGAAGAAGGGTAAGTTTTTGCACATGCCTTTTTGAGTTTAATTAAAAAGGGAAAAAGGGGAAACCTAAAATAATTAGGAAACTAGGAAAAACAAAAACCTTAAAAGAAAGGGGAAAAACTAGGATAAAGAAGTTAGTCTAACTTATTAAGGTATATACCATTTAACAACTTTCTAATTTAAATTGAACTAGCAAATTAATAATAGGGAAAGTCATTAAAACCCATAAGGGAATTTGGGGACACCTAGGAGCGATTCTAGGAGTGACTCTAGGTGGGTGAGGGAAATAAGGGAAATTAATTAATTAAAGAAATTAGTTTTTTTAGGAATGAGGGGTATGGGTGACACATGTACGGGGAGGATTTTTTATGAATTAATTTATTAAATATTAAATAAAATGGGATTTGGAAAAGTAAGGGACTTTGAAACTCTATATAATGGAGGGAGGAAAATTATGATGGACCTCTTCTATTTTGTGTAACGTTACGCTACAAAAATCTATACTTGACTGACTTAGCTTGTGGGAGATGGGATACCCATCTTGGTGAGGATTGGTAGCTCGGMCTTGCGAGGTGAGATGGGAGCTAGTTTATTCTCTGGTTAGTGTGCGTGGCCCCTTTGTGGCTCGGGGGGATAAGGGGGAAGAAGAATACCCCTAACATTGGCTAGGAGGTACCGGTGAAGTCTCATCGGTCGACAAGAGGGAGCTGCATGGAGCGTGTGAGACATCAACTCAGAGCAGGCGATCAAGCAACGATACACTTTCTTTATTTTTGCATGGTAGATTGTAGTAGGATTTATTCTTTGGATATGCATGTTTAATTGGGTAAGTAAATTGATTGTCTTAGCATTCTAGTTGATGGCTGAATTTTTCCATAGCCTATAGGTCAATGATTGATTGACTCCCATGGAATTTGATTCTCGACATGTCTTGACCACCCAATGGTGTATTGATTTGTGACRATTGTGGTTGTTTTYTCCTTTCGTTCCTAKCTCATCARTCCTCASTTGAGCAGTAGGCTAGGAGCCTGATCTATGGTCGTCACTTTGGAGTTAATAGACCTATGGATCTCAACACCCTTCTTTTCTATGCATGGATGATGAGTGAAGGATGTTCATGTCAGTCATCTGCCTCTGTTGTTGTCCTTGGMTAATTGTTTTGACTTGTRCCATATAGCAAAGACCTCTGCATATGGATTATCTTGYGCCCTTGTTGGTTTTTCTCTGCGCCTTGCTGTTAGAATCCCTGCGATCACTTCAATGACTTCTCCCATTGGATCCTTGTGTTTTTGTTGTTTTTGTCTGCGTTGTATTGGTGTTCTGTCAATGGAAAAACAATTTGATTTCCCATCTGCAATTTTGTAATGGTATAATAGAAATGGAAAAATGATTTGATTTCATGTCTGCATTTTTTTACTGGTATCCTAGAAATGGAAAAACATTTTTATTTGATTTCCTCTCTGCATTTTGTATTGGTATCCTCGAAATGGAAAAACATTTTTATTTTTTATCCCTGTCTGCGTTGTATTGGTATTCTGGAAATGGAAAAATGAATTGATTTCATGTCTTCATTTTTGTTTTGGTATCCTGGAATGGAAAAACGTTTTTTTGTGTTATTCATGTCTACGTTTTATTGGTATCTTGGCAATAGAAAAACGAAATCATTTCCGTGTATGCGTTTTTATAATTGGTATCCTGGTAAGGGAAGGGCATTTTGGTCATTCATGTATACATTTTTTCTTGGCATCCGGGCAATGAAAAATGGAAACCACAATTTTTCCATTTAAAACGTGTTTGAGATTATCGTTGAAGTGCCCACGTTTGGATTTTAAAAGTTGACAGATATTGCCGTTGAAATGCCCACGTCTTTTCTTTTAAAATTTGACATAGATTGTCGTTGAAATGCCCATGTTTTTTTCTTTTAAAATTTGACAGAGATTTTTGTTGAAATGCCCATGTTTTTGCTTTTAAAAGTTGACAGAGATTGTTGTTTAAATGCCATTTTTTTTTTCTTTTAAAAGTTGTCAGAGATTGTTGTTGAAATGCCCACATTTTTTCTTTTTAAAGTTGGCTGGGATTGTTGTTGAAATGGCCATGTTTTTTATTTTAAAAGTTGAATGAGATTGTTGTTGAAATGCCCACATTTTTTCGTTTAAAAGTTGACAGAGATTGTTGTTGAAATACCCACGTTTTTGCCTTTAAATTGATTAACTGAGTTCATTGTTGAAGGGATAGGAATTTCTAGTTAGAATGATGACTGCGTTTGCGGGAATGGACATGAAATTTCCTTAAATGTTGAATGAGTTGTTGTTGAATGACCATGAGTTGATCCTTCTACAATTTTGTATTGTCCTTTTATTCTCCTTCACTTAGAGTGTACACCCAATGTTCTCACTACCAAAATTTAATTACCACAGTGATGTTACTATCCATATTAATTACCATGTTAATTGTAATGATAAATGATATATTAAATACCATATTAATTTCCAGAACAATTGCTACAACAATATTAATGGTCAACAGTTTCCTCCTTAGTGTTAATTGCCATGTTAAATTGCAATGTAAAATCTATATTATTTTCCATATTAATTTCCATGTTATTTTTCTACAGTGAGTTAATGATCAATAGATTCCTTCTTATTCACTAATTGCCGCAACGAGTTAAATGGTTAACAATATGTAATCACCTTGCTATTGAGATATTAATTGTTATGTAACAGTCATATAAATTGCCTTGTTATTGTTATATTATTTGTTATGTTAAACAACATGTTAATCATCTTATTATTTCTTTATTACTTGTTATGATAAGAGTTATGTAAATCACCTTCCTATTGCACTATTAATTGTCATGTTAATAGCCATATAATTTCCATGTTACTATTATATTAATTGTTATGTTAATCAACATGTTAATCACCTTGTTATTTCTATATTACTTGTTATGTTAACAGTCATGTGAATTGCCTTGTTATTGCTAATTTAATCGTTAGGTAACTGCTCCGATAATTTCCTTGTTATATTGCTACAATGATCTTAGTAGTTAGTAGTTCCTTCTCATTAATAATAGGAAGCTAGTATTGTTGGTTTGGGCAATATAGCTAGACTACATGTTGAGATTAAATTGTTCATAAGTGTTATAATGGTAGCATCCTACATTAAGATTGTTAATATTGTTATTAAAGTTAATGGTTAGTTAGATGGTATTTATAATTATAGTTTTAGTGTTGATTACTTAGACTTGTAGGATTGATTGTATTAACGTTAAATTAGCGGGTGCATTATTGACTAATTGTAACTTTGATGTGTCGCGTTTAGATTGGAACCCATGTTAAAATAAATTGTTATCATTGACTGGTTCAGACT
>SNQJ01S0177321.1:1952-19830 GCA_010110895.2 Picea sitchensis
ATGTAATGTTCCTCTCTTCTTGATAAGGATCTTGAGAGACTTAGTAGTCTATTTTACCCTCTAAACTATTGTCTCGTAGGAAAAAGGGGATAAGAGGTGCAAAAAGTGGTCACTAAGGAATAAAGGTCATATTATTAAAGTGACTTTGGTAAAAAGCAAATAAAAAAATAATTGGTTGAGATGAGGACATAAAATAATAACCTTAGAAGTCAATTAATTAATTTAAGTGAAAATTGGAGGATGGAGGTAGAAAAGGAAGAGGAGGGTGCCTAACTCCTCATTCATTACATTTTTCTCATTTGCATATTGATCTCTACAGCTTAGACATTTTGAGGGTTTTGAGTAAACAAACCCTAGAGATCAGAAAGGAGGTGAATAATTCCTCTGTTCCTAATCAAATATTAGTAAAGGTGGTGAAATATCCCACCCTCCCCATTCTATTCAGTTTCATATCAGTCTTAGAGGGATTTGTGGAAGCAGATCACAGTTTCAGAGTTTTTTTGCAGGTAGGGTGCACTGTTGGAGGAAGAAGTATTTGATTTTCCTAGGAGATGGTAGATATGAATCCAAACGCTATCTAGAATGATTTTCCATCATCAAAGTTCCATTTTTGCATCAGTTCTTGAGGGATTTTATCTGCATATTTATTATTTCTCTTGGCTGGGAGAATTTCTAAAGGAGGGCGCATCTTCTCTTGGAGATTCAATGAGTTCGAGGGTTAGATATCACAGTTTAGTTGGAGGATCTCATCATATGTGTTCTACATCATCAGATCTATATATCTATAGTCTTTTTCTAGGTTTTGGAGGTTATAAGAGAGGAGGCCAAAATACCTAGGGTCCCTATAGCTAGGAAGTGCGCAACTCAGCCAGTTTGGGGTGTCAAATTGAAGAAGGGGAAGAAATTGATATTTTTTACACTTACGTGCATCCATTGGGGTTTTTGGAGCACTCACGTCTTTTTATTGTACCTAGGAGGCATCCTCAACAATAACTTCTACATTTCTACTATATTCTTCCAAATCTATATATCTCTTGCATGGAGGTTGGCTTACTAAATAAATAAACACCAGATCTGAAGTTTTTGGCTATTCAATTGTGTTATTCTCTTGTATATTGTTGTTTTCATCTATTATAGTCCATATCTATCTTCCATATGCTGTGAAACTATGGGAAACAACTCCAATGTAACCCTGGGAGGAACAATATGCAAAACACTCACAAACAACTCACAAAAATAAGTAAAAATTCATTTATGTTCCTGGAAAATCTACTTGGGAATATTAAAGTGGTATCATAGCGAATATTCTTTCCAGCCTGTGATTTAATTGATGACTAGAAGTGTAACATCCCCAGCCACCATCAAGTTCGGCAATGCTACCAACACAATGATTTCTTAGCCTTGCAAGCTCTAATACCATATTGTAACATCCTTAGCCACCAACAGGTGGGGCATTGCTACCAACACAATGATTTCTTAGCCTTAAAATCTCTGAGACCATATTGTAACGCCCCTGACCCTCCAAAGACTGGGTAATTCTACCATGTAGAATTTACAGCTTATATAAAATATATGCATTTAAATGAAGTTAAATAACTTAACACAGCGCAATCACATAACTATTGCTAACATACAAAATTAATGGAATTAACAGTAATTCATACATGCAACAAAATACATGAAGAAATACAAGCATCACAAAAAAATACATAAAATACGTGTAGACCTTCCACGAACCTCCCAGCCTTAGACCGCACTTGTCATCCCTCTCAGCAGTAGGTCACCCCCGAGCTGGGACTAAACTCCATCAGGCAAGGGAATTCTAGGCTTGGAAAGGACAACAAGGAAATTGCACAAAGCAACAGGAAGGATCTTTTATCCCAGGAGCCACTTACACCCATAACACATAGACCCTCATTCCCCACACACCTGCTCCACCCCAGGAGGATACACCTTCACTAATACAATTCCATCAGCCAATACTCCTCCCTTACCTTGGGATTCAGCAATAGGCTGGACCAGAAGTCTCAGAGTACTATGGCTTCTATGGGACTCCCTTCCAAGATAACTCACTTCCCAACAAAATCTCTCACCTGGGAGACTTTCTCACAGGCCTGACAACCTGCCTCTTCAACCAGTCTTCGACTTAGCTACAGCCAAATATGGATGAAAACAACGGAAACAACAACAAGAATCGGGAAAAATGGGTATGGACACCTAACAAGACAACATTCTAACACTAAGTCCCAACATGGCTCAGACGACTACAATTGCGTCGGGCTTCACAGGAAACAACACAAGGCAACTTTCTCGTTTTTGGTTTCAGAGTTGTGTGAGGCTATACAGAGGTCATACACAGAGGAAAGAACGGTTTCACGTGCACGATGGAAGAATGGCGGGGCAACCAACCTTCCCATGAGGGTTTTTATTCACTATGCACGGTTATGCAGATGTAGAGGCAAAAATGGTTCAAACAGAGGACGACCAGTGAACTCAGGTGGAGAATCAGAATGGAAGAGAACCCCCAACAAAGATGACTTCTTCAGTTTTAACTGCATGCGCCCAGGTCAACACTTGTCTTCCTGGAGCTGCATGTGTTCCCTTTTGCACACGTCCCCCTTTTCCGAGGAACTTAGGATAACAAAACTTTTAATGTCCACTTTAGTGTTCAGGAAATAATGTTAAAATATTATTCCTCTAGAGGTAAGCCCCCTACCTTAGCCCCTAGGCCCAAATACTTATCCCCACCTCCCCTCCTTACCCTACCTAGTGGAGCTTAGTCCCCCATAAATATTCTTCGTGGAGGGTCTACACACAGCAGTGTTTATACGTTTATTAATCATCTGCATAACTACATATACAAACAAAATCAGGCTCTTGGCCTTGGCATCTAGCTCAACAGCCTAATAAAAACATAAGTCTTTCATCTTACAATCACTTGTCTCACCAACCTATAAGAAAAATTACAATTCAACAGGGGCCCGACCTTGGGGTATTACAATCCCCTCCCCTTATTTTTGCACTGTCCGCAATGCAACTTATTTACAAAACAACAGTAAGATTTTCAAAATCTTCAAAAATATGCAGGTATTTTTCCCGCATAACATATTCATGTTCCCAAGTTGCATCCTCAAGACTGTACCAGGTCCACTGGACCTTTACAAGCCCTATGGCTCGATTCTGGAGTTGTTTTCTTTTTCGATCCAATATGCGCACATGATGCACTTGCAGGACACCTTCTTGCTCCACCTGAATCACAATCCAATTGATTACATGATTAGCATCAGGTATATATTCCTTAAGCAATGAAACATGAAACACATTATGTACAGTCATGTATGTAGGTAATGCAAGCATATATGCAACTGGCCCAATCCTTTCTCGGATTTCAAATGGCCCACAAAATTTGGCTGCCAACTTTGAATAGTTTCCCAGCTTCACGGAACTTCTGTTAGCTTTCACTTTCAAGAAAACATGCTCTCCAACTATAAACTCTTTGTGGGTTCTGTTTTTATCATAATAACTCTTCTGCCTGTCTTGGGAAGCCTTTAAATTCTTCTTAATCTTCAACATTTGTTCTTCCAATTCCTTGAGAAACTCTGGCCCAACTACTACTCTATCAGCTAGGTTATCCCATCTTACTGGAGTGTTGTAATTTATTCCTTAAAGTGCTTCAAATGGGCTCATATTCAATGATGCTTGATACCCATTGTTGTAGGCGAATTCTACCAAGTGTAGGTAGTCTTCCCATTTAGATGGTTTTTCCATCAC
Organism: Picea sitchensis; assembly: GCA_010110895.2. Taxonomy (NCBI): domain Eukaryota; kingdom Viridiplantae; phylum Streptophyta; class Pinopsida; order Pinales; family Pinaceae; genus Picea; species Picea sitchensis. The sequence continues at coordinate 5,724 of SNQJ01S0177321.1, forward strand.
ATACATCCTTAACATGTCTTCTATCACTTGGTTCACCCTCTCTGTCTACCCATCAGACTTAGGATGATAGGTTGTGATGAAGTTCATATTCGTTCTGAATCCTTTGAGCAACCCTTTCCATAATTTTGAGGTAAATTTTGGGTCCCTGTCAGATACAATTGTCTTGGGAATACCGTGCAATCATGTTACTTCCCTCATAAAAATATCAGTAACATTAGCTTCCTTCTGAGTATTCTTCAATGGAATAAAATGGGTAGCTTTCATAATCTTTTCCACCACCACCATGATTGAATCATGTTGTTTGCCTGTTTTGGGCAATCCTGTAATGAAGTCCATTGTCACCACTTCCCACTTCCACTTAGGGATGGCTAAAGGTTGTAGCAACCCGGCTGGGTGCCTGTGCTTAGATTTAACCTTCTGACACTCCATACATCTGGTGATGTATTCTTCAATTTCTTTCTTCATACCCGGCCAAAAGTAATGGCTTTTGACTGCTGGCACAGTCTTCTAATATCCAGGGTGCCCAGCATAAGGCACGTCATGCATTTATTTCAAAATCATGAGTTTCAAATCCTGGACATTAGGTACATAAACTCTGTTTTTTTATAGGAGTGTTCCATCCTCTCCTAGCTTATAATCTTCCACTGCTTTCAGCGTCTTACCTTGATGTAGCTTTGCTACCAATTCCCTGTATTGCAAGTCTGTGTTTGCATCTTCCAAAACTATTCCTTTTATATTGGTTTGATACATTCTATTGGTTGTAGCATGTACTTTGTGTACTCTCCTGCTAAGTGCATCAACCACTTTATTATCCTTACCTTTGATATGCTTGATATCAAAATCGTACTCACAGAGAAACTCCAACCACCTACTCTGCCTAGCGTTCAAGGTTGGCTGATCAAACAAGTACTTCAGACCAATATGGTCTGTCCTCAATTCAAACCTCCTTACCATGAGGTAATGTCTCCATTTCCTCATAGCGTGAATGATGGCCGCCAACTCCAAATCATGAGTTGCATAGTTCTTTTTGTTCTCTTTCAACTTCCTGGATTCATAACATATTACAAATCCATTTTGACTGAGGACTCCTCCCAGTCCTTCCTTGCATGTGTCTATGCACACTATGAAATCTTCATTTGGGTCTGCGATCCTCAGGATTGGAGCACTGGTTAACAACTGCTTCAATCATTGGAAGCTTCTCTCACATTCCTTTGTCCACTGAAATTTCTTCTCCTTCCCTTGCAAGGAAGTGATATGGTGAGCTATCCTCAAGAACCCCACGATAAACCTTCTGTAATAGCCATCTAGACCCATAAAGGATCTGACTTCTGTCACGTTCTTTGGCGCTGACCATTCTCTGATGGCCTCAATCTTCTCAGGATCTACAACTATCCCATCCTTCGAAAAAATATGCCCCAAGTAATGGATCCTCTCCTGATAAAATGAGCACTTTCTCAACTTGGCATATAATTGGTGCTCTCTTAGCACCTGCAAAACCATCCTCAGATGGTGTTCAATCTCTTCCTCTAACTTGGAATACACCAAAATGTCATCTAGGAAGATTATGACAAACTTGTCTAGATAGTCCCTGAATACACCATTCATCATGCACATAAAAACAACGGGTGTGTTTGACAGCCCAAATGGCACCACTGTGAACTCGTAATGACCATACCTTGTTCTAAAGGTGGTCTTGCTGATGTATTCATCCTTTATCCTGACTTGGTGATATCCCAACCTGAGCTCTATCTTCAAAAATAATTTTGCATCCTTTAACTGATCGAAGAGGTCATCAATCCTCGACAGAGGATATTTGTTCTTTACAGTCACTTTGTTCAATTTTCTGAAATCGATACACAATCTCAACGTCCCATCCTTCTTCTTCATGAACAAGACTGGGGCACCCAAAGGTGACACACTTGGGCGTATATACCCCTTCTTCAGAAGCTCTTTAAGCTGCAATTGCAGTTCTTTTAGTTCTGGTGTACTCATTTTGTAAGGAGCTTTTGATACTGGGGTTGCTCCAGCCATCAAGTTTACAGAGAAGTCAATATTTCTCTTCTGGGGTAGTCCGGGTATGTCCTGAAATACTTCTTCAAACTCCTTTAGTACCGCATGATCTCCACTACTTGACACCTTATCCTTAGGTGTTTCCTCTGCATGGGCTGCAAATAATTGACAGCCTTTCCTGTAGCACTTCTTCTGTTGCATTGTTGAGATTTCTATGATAGAAACAACTCTAGGAATTCCTTGGATTGTTCTCTGATTTCCTTCCTCATCCAAGAAAGTGAATGCCTTGTTATGAAAGTCCAAGATGGCATGGTGTTGGTCCAACCAATCCATCCCAATTAGGCAGTTATACAAACCTAAAGGTAGGATGTTCAATTCAACCTTTGTGCTCAGTCCATTCCTATCCATAGGACAGGACTTAACCAACTCAGTGATTTTTATCTTGGTTCCTGTAGCCAGATGCACTAACCAAGACTTTTCATGTTTGCTTCTTGACAATTGCAAACTTTCCACCACTCTAGGATCTTTATAACTATGGATAGCCCTTGAATCTATGTATGTCTTTCCTTTAAGTTGGTAAATGGAAATTCTGCCCTCTACATGTGAAGAATAGTTCTGCAGTTGGAAATATTTACTCATGCCCAACAACCAAGTCTCGACATATTCATTTTTCTGGTGTTCTCTGTCAAAAGTAGGAGATTTAATATTGTTCATTTCACCCTTCAGTTCATCTACTCTGGATCTATGATGTTTTCTGGTAGGAGATGGGCTTGAACTACTGTGTCCCTCCTTATTGGAATGTTTCGAGGAGTGATGATGATGCCTGCTAACGCTTCTTGATCCTCTTTTCCTCTCAATATTCTTACGACTCCCTATTTTGCTTGAGTCACTCTCCTTATACAAATTCCTTTTGATTCTTTCCAGACTCTGCATCAACTTTAAGTTGAATTCTCCCTATTTGTCCTTAGCTTTCATGAGATTTTTGCTATCTGCTCGGTGAGTTTGGGCATCTTTCTGCAATCTTTCAATGATTTGCATCATATGCCCTTCCTTATTTATCTCTTATCTATGCCCATTGGAGTTTGACCCTTCAACTCCCAAATGAACATCCATTCCTTTTGCTTCATTATCTGAACTAGAAGCATTCTGTGTCTCCTCCATTTCTTTGCACTCATTTGCAACTCTAATTGATTCTGGCACTCGTTAAACTTTTGCAACACAATGTGAAGACAACCGAATTTGTCAGGTCATCATTACTTAACAAATCCCACAACATTCATAAACAAATATGATTCAAGAAATTGTTTAGATTTCATGAATTTTCCGAGCTCTGCTCGTCTCTGTAACAATCCTTCTAGCACTAGTCCCTTTTCTCTTAGTCCCCAACCCACGTGATCGCGGGTCGTGACCACTCACCTAACAAAAAGGGTGCTTCGCAACTTTGCGTTTTGGGTATTCAGCTATGGTAAAACCTGATACTCTCGATTTCTGATTTTCTAAATCGCGAGTCACCTAGGTGCTAGATCCTCCTGCTATGCCCCTTTGATTGTGACGTTGGGCTATGACCTGGGCCCCAACTTCTGAGCGCTTCAGAACTTCGCACTTTGGGAGGCTTCAAAGCACTACACAACAACTTCCTGAGTTCTGAAATAACAAACTCACAACGTAGGGTAGATCAACCATCCAAGTCTACTTAGCATCCAACAACTGACACTCACTATGGAACCTCAGGCGTCTGAGTTCCAGGACTTCGGGACTTCGGAAGATTTCACATCCGCACACCCCGAACCAATAATCTCCAAACACTTCCCTGACACTTTGTTGACATCATTACGTCACATCACTTATGTTTTCCCAATTGTAGGGGCATGCAATGGTGGTTTGGAGTAACCCACCTTTCATCTCACAATTCTTTTGATGATGACACATAACCCCTCGGTGCAACCATGGTTTGGATTGCGGGACCGCCTTGGATAATTATCTTTTGTGCAACTTGGGTCCCTGCAATGCCTTCTGGTCGTTGATCTTGATGTATTGTGATCAATGCCATTGTGGGTCCTCTGACCCTTAGCTATGTTATGTAACCTCGAGCCCCACTAACCCTGCTCACACAAGATGCCACATGGAAAAATACTAGTGACTAATACGTGGACCATTTTTATGGGTGACACTCGTCACGTTCCAAATGCCACTTAAATCTTCCATGGGCTCTAAACCCACTGACACATGGCACACATCCCATGTGTCCATGCCACATCCAGGTGATGTCATCCAACCCCACCATGTCTACTCTTTCTCTTCGGAACTTCAGATTTCGGGAGTTTGTACAACAACACATCCCACTTCTCCTGAAAGCCGAACTCCTAAAATTACAATCTTCTCTTCTTATTGATCCAACGGTCAAGCTCTTTTCCCTATATCTATGGTGTAGATCTCCTCGGGACTTCAGAGTTTTAGGTTTCGGAGGTTTGTGCCTCATCACACCCCGCTTCTCCGATTGCCAACTCCGAAAGGCTTCCAGGATAACCTTCCTGCACCTTCTCTGTATATGACGGTCGTAAAGGACTCTCCTTTTTCCCAAACAGATCCTACGAATCCAACACCCTAAGTGTTAAGCTCCCTCTCACTCTCTGTGATCAAATACCATGCCGGTTGCATTTTTATTCTACCGCTACTCCTCCTGAGCTTCGTAGCATGGCCAAGTAACCCCTTGGCACTTAGGAATGCTCTAAGGTTCGAAATTGGTTCCTCCAAACACAATTTGCATTCGAAACCTTGGGTCTAATGACCACTTATCCAACCCATCCAGGCTCAGTGTTGAAACCTAGGGCTCTGATACCATATTGTAACATCCCCAGCCACCATTAGGTCGGGCAATGCTACCAACACTACAATTTCTTAGCTTTACAAGATCTGATACCATATTGTAACATACCTAGCCACCAACAAGCCAGACAATGCTACCAACACAACAATTTCTTAGCCTTACAAGCTCTGAGACCATATTGTAACATCCCCGACCCTCCAAAAACCAAGTAATGCTACCATGCAGAATTTACAACTTATATAAAATATATGCATTTAAATGAAGTTAAATTACTTAACACAATGTAATCACATAACTATTGCTAACATACAAGATTAATGGAACTAACAGTAATTCATACATGCAACGGAATACAAGAAGAAATACAAGCATCACAACAACATACATAAAATACATAATTAAACATAATTATGATACTTATCTTTTATCTGGAGTAAATCCACCAACTGCATGCAGACCTTCCATGAACCTCCCAGCCTTAGACCACGCTTCTCATCCCTCTCAGCAGTAGGTCACCCCTGAGTTGGGACTAAACTCCATTGGGAAAGGGAATTCTAGGCTTGGTAAGGAAAACAAGGAAATTCCACAAAGCAACAGGAAGGATCTTTTATCCCAGGAGCCACTTACGCCCACAACAAACAGACCCTCATCCCCCACACACTTGCTCCACCCCAGGAGGATACACCTTCACTAATACAATTCCATTGGCCAGTACTCCTCCCTTACCTTGGGATTTAGTAACAGGTTGTACCAGAAGTCTCAAAGTATTGCAGCTGCTACGAGAATCCCTTCTAGGAGAACTCACTTCCCAGTAAACTCTCTCACCTGGTAGAGTTTCTCACAAGTCTGACAACCTGCCTCTTCAACCATTCTTTGAATCATCTACAACTGGATACAGGTGACAACGGAAACAACAACAACAACTGGGAAAAATGGGTATGGACACCCAACAAGACAACAGCCTATCGCTAAGTCCCAACATGGCTCAAGCGACTACAATTACGTCAGGCTTCACTGAAAACAACACAGGATGAATTTTTCATTTCTGTTTTCAGAGATGTGTGAGGCTATACAAAGGTCAGATGCAGAGGTAAGAACGGTTTCACATGCACGATGGAAGAATGGTGGGGCAACCAACCTTCCCGTGAGGGTTTTTATTCATTGTGTGTGGTTAAGCAGATGTAGAGGAAAAAATGGTTAAGACAGAGGACGACCAATGAACTCAGGCAAAGAATCAGAATGGAAGTGAACACCCAACAAAGATGACTTCTTCAGTTTTAACTGCATGCACCCAGGTCGACACTTATCTTCCTGGAGCTACATGTGCTCCCTTTTTCACACGTCCCCTTTTTCCCAGGAACTTAGGATAGAAAAAATTATAATGTTCACTTTAGTCTTCAGGAAATAATATTAAAATATTATTCCTCTAGAGGTAAGCCCCCTAGCTTATCCCCTAGGCCCAAATACTTAGCGCCCCCTCCTTACCCTACCTAGTGGAGCTTAGTCCCCCGTAACTCTTCTTCATGGAGGGTCTACACGCAACAATGTTTATACTTTTATTAATGATCTGCATAATTACATATACAAACAAGAACAGGCTCCTAGCCTTGGCATCTAGCTCACCAGCCTAATAAACACATAATTCTTTCATCTTACAATCACTCGGCTCACCATCCTATAAGAAAAATTACAATTCAGTAGGGGCCCGACCTTGGGGTATTACAAGAAGGAGAGGTTGAGGAGGAAAACCTTTACTAGAGTCACCAGAAAGGGAAGAGACAGAAAAAATTATGGGGGAAAGATAGGAAATAGGTGTTGACAATGATAAGGAAGGATAGATGAACATGTTTCAGGAAATGAAGTGCTCCATGGATAGGACACAATTTGATTTACAACATAAAATGCAAGAAACTCAAGAACATTTGTTAAGGAAATGGGATGAGGTCAAGACAACTTTGACATATATAAACACCACTATGAAGGAAGGACAAGAGAAGATTACATATATTCTCATGCACATGGTTCATGGTAGATATCCTCAAAGAAATGGGGTTAACAATGGGGCTAGTAGATCCCATGGAGGAGAAGGGAATTACATGGAGACCAGTCATCAGAACCCCTATGAAGGCCAAATCTTATTTGGAGGTGCTCATAACAGGATGTCAAGTAATAGAAAGGATACAACAAGTCCTTACATGCCTAGTTTCTTGGATGCTCGTCAACAAGGATTGCAGGTTCATGGGGATATTGAAGACAACTTTGATCAGTACGAGAGAGAGTATGCAACACTAAGTGCAAGTTTCAGGAGGCATGCCACACTTTCAGAATATTGTGGAATTAAATTCAAAGGAAGGCCCAGGGAGTTTCACAGAGGGAATTATGACCTAGGGAGAAGGACAAGAAATATGGAGATTCTATGATTTGATGGGAAAACCAAGTTATCTTCCAAAGCGTGGGTAAAAAAGTTGGAGGCTTACCTACAATTGAATCCCATGATAGAGTTGGATTCCATAAATTTTTCTACAATGTATTTGGAGGGTAAATCCCATGAGTGTTGTTTTCATGGGATGACTACCCTAGGGCATGAGTATATCATCTCTTACAGGAAATTTACATAGAGGCTCATGGACAATTTTGACCAGGACGATCCATAACTTCACTTTAGAGAGCTCACTCAACTCAGAAAAACAGGTTGAGCTAAGGCATTCATAGAATAGTAGTGATGGTTCCTAATGTATCATAGGCTAGATTACTGATGCTTTTTTATGAGGGGATAATAGAGCCCTTTTGTGGGTGAGTCAAGGATATTAAGCCTAACAACTTACAAGATGCAATTTGGAAGACTAGGGATTTGGCAAGGGCATATCAGAAACCCAAGTTCACCCCATGACTACCTATTTTTCCTAAGGGAAAGGAGTCAATTTTTGTAGATAAAGGTAAGAGAAAGTTAGATGAGGCCACCATGAGAAAGTTGAGGAGAAAACAACTATTTTTTACTTGCAAAGAGCCTTGGGAGCCATGGAACATATGTATGGGAAAGGGAAGAATACACTACATTGAGGTACTCTCAGATAGTGCGGAGGAATATGAGGTTGGGAAAATTTAAAACATGGAGGTCACTCCAACCAATGAAGAGCATATACAAGAGGAAGGTGAAGAGGAAATAGTGCACAAGCAACCAACGATTAAGAAGGCAGTCATAACATCCATCAGTGGGGTTCAAAGATTTAGTATCTTTAGAATAGCATGAGTTCTCCAAGGGCAGAGGGTGATGCAGGAGAATCACAGTCACATAAAAAAGGAGTAGACGTGGAATCAGAATCAATGCCTCAACACATTGAAGGAGCTGAACATACTCTTCAACTAGCTTAGTGGCGATGGAGTTTTTTTTAGTTTTGTCATTAATTAAATTTAATAGTCTGTAAAATCGGGCCACCATTTGAAATGACGACATTGAATGTAAATCCTTACATGACTGTAAATGTATTACATGTGTGGGATCTTAGCTTGATTAGTCATTAGGTTGCATTAATTTAGTAGGTAACTGCCTAAGCGAGAGGTAATAGTATTTAGATAGGAGGATAGAGAGTGAAGACGCTCTGGGTCCTTAGATTAGTTTTCATTGTAATAGTTGTGAAGGAGATAGCTACTGTAACTATGTTTTCTTCTGAAAATGAATAGAACAAAGAAAATTGACCCACATACACAGTGTGATACTATTACAGTTTTGACTGTGTTATTATTTTTATGGATGAATGATGTTCATAGTGTAGGAATGAATAATTGAATGAGTTCAATTGTCTCTCTTCTGTAATATTATGCAAGGAGTGCATGTGAAGAAGTCTTTTTTTACTTAAAAGATCAGAAGAGATAACGGGGAGATTTTGTATGCAGAGTGTGCATATTGAGCGCAAGGAGTGCACATAAGAACAAACTTATGTTAATGTTTGAATGCTCAGGAGGTTGAGCACAGAGTATGCTAGGAGGGCATCAGGAAGTCTTTTGATAAAGACATAGAACGCAAGTGTGAGAAGGGTCGAGGTCAAGTTCCATTGATAAAGCTTAGGAGGAATAGTGGCTTTAATCCTCGAGAAGAAATAATTATAAAGATTTCTAAGTTTTGAAGACTTGAAGTGTTCAAAGAGAAGGAATGCAGAGATTGAAAGCCCGAAGGAGGTTTGAGGGTCAAGATCCCCTAGGGAAGATCTGAAACTTTCTAAACCGCCAAATTTCGGAGAAGCAACTCTCTAGTTAGTGCAAGGACTTATTGGAATTTCGCAAGATCAAATAAATTGATAGAAGCAGAGTGAAATTCATGAAATCCTGAATCGTGAAATCCCGAAATCATCGGGACCGTTCGTTGAATGGATACGTGGCAAGAGAGCAACATTTCTCTAACTTGCAGGGTGAAAAAGGTCAAAAGGTGGAGTCACGGAGAATTCATGAAATCCAAATTCGTGAAGTGATTGTAGTCGTTCATCGAGGAAGGACACATGATGATTGATTAGTATTTTGTTAATTCGTGAATCAGGAAGTTGGAAGTAGAAGGTTGCGAGAACTCGCGAAACGTGAAAACGCAGTTCAATCATAGCCATTGGCTGGAGACCTGTTGGTGATCGTTGATTTGGTGCCCCGAAATTTCGCAATTTCGGATACTGGAGGATCGGGAGAACGGAGGTGAACCGCCTCAGAAGTTTGAAAGTAGCGAAATCCTGACGCGCTCGGAAGGTTAGCCCTGGGTTATATCTGGAGGTCATGTTGGTAGAAGTAAAGGGAGGAGCTAATACGAGTTAAGCCCCTTTCGCAACTTCGGGACTCAGGAGTTCAAAGTATGAGGAGTCGATTAACTCATATCGCCGATAACTGAAGTCATGACACACCTTTTCAGTTAAGGGCATGGTCACTTGGAAGAGACTGGTATTTTGGCGCTTGAGCACATGAGCGGAAGTCTGCAAAGACCTGTGGATTGTTGCTGAAAGGTTCCAGCAGGGAATCGAAGGTTATTTCAAGTCGGCCATGAGAAGATCCTAATACCGGGAGGTCGTGAATCCCTTGGAGAAGAGGGGGATCTGCACCAGAGGGTTACAATGTTGATTGATGGTGGAGATTCCCATAAATTTATTGATGCGGCCTTAGTGAGAAAGAGGCATCTGCCCACTATTGATTTTGATGGATTCATGGTGGAGGTAGCAGGAGGACACACCATGCCTTGTGAGATGTATATCCCTCAAATGAATATCACCTTGGGAAGGTACATTTTAACTCAGGACTTATATGTGATGGATCTTCGTCACACTAGGAATTCAATGGATTTGCACCTTCAGACCCATTACTACCAATTACAAGACCATAGAGATGTCCTTCAACTCTAGAGAAAGAAAAAATGTGACATTGAAGGGAATGACAAAAAATTCACCCAAGGTAGTTTTAGAAAGGCACATGGAAGAAGTTTTCAGACATGGGGACATGGCTTATGCAACAGAGTGTCTGGTGGTCACTCAAAGTGCTCAAGAAAGACACCATTCCTATACAAGAGACATGCAGAGGGTAATTGATAAACATAGGACGGTTTTTGGACCTATTCCCCTAGGGCATCCTCCAAATAGGGGATTTGAGCATATTATAGAGTTGGAGAAAGGGGCCAAACCAATTATCACTACACGATATATACATCCCAAGAAATTCAAGGATGAAATTGAAAAATCCATTAACGAGTTATTGGATATGGACCACATTAGACCAAGTTCCATCCCTTTTGCATATTAAGTGGTATTGGTCAAGAATAAGGATGGGACCATGAACATGTGTATGGTATTGGTCAAGAATAAGGATGGGACCATGAACATGTGTATTGACTATAGGGATCTAAATAAGAATACCATACAAAATAGGTATCCCATCCCCAGGATAGATGAGCTACTGGATGAGCTACATGGTGCAGTGTACTTTACCAAAATTGATTTTCTCTATGGATACCATCAAATCAAAATGAGGGAGAAAGATGTGCACAATTTTATTTTCATATGCCATTGTGGGAATTATGAGTTCCTCGCCATGCCTTTTGGGTTGACCAATGCGCCAACCACCTTCCAATCTTACACCATGTATTCAACAAATAGTTGAGGAAATTTCTACTAGTCTTCTTTTATGATTTGTTGATTTACAGTGGGACATGGGAAGATCACCTAAATTATGTGAATGAGGTCTTAAACATCATGAACGAGAAATAATTGTATGCTAAAGAATCAAAATGTGAATTTGGGATGAGTGAAGTTGTTAGGATATTTAGACACTTAGGAGTTAGTTATGTTCTATTTGGTCTAATGTGTCGTTAGGTAAAAGTGTGTTTCTTAGTGTGTTTCTTTAGTATGCNTCGTTAGGTAAAAGTGTGTTTCTTAGTGTGTTTCTTTAGTATGCATTAGTATGGATTTGTAGTTAGGAAATCCGACAATCACAATATGTTCCCGACATAGAGTGATTCGATGGTTCATACTCTTCTCAATCTTAACGACCATTGATCTATGGCTTAGCACCCGATTGGTCCATGATATCTATTTAAAGAGCATGGAGGGTCATTTTCCAATGATCGATTGTAAGAAACTCTCTTGTAAAATCTCTCTATAATATTTTTCTTTTTCATTTATAAACTACTCCAAGTGGTTGCGTTGATTGGGGCCATGGATGTTTCCCCATAGGGATTTTACCATGTGAAAACATCGGTGTGTTGATCTTTTATCCATTTATGTGAGTGATTACTGAAGGTGTTCATCCTCTATTGGAATACCTATGTTGTAGAACATGGTATCAGAGCCTGTTTGAAGACCCGCTCTTGTTGTAGATCAAGATCATGAAGCCGAGTTGTCTCATCTCCATTTTCTGTCATTTTCGTATATTTCTGGGCTGATAAGACTGTTCCATTGCGTCTGGAGCACTTGTTTCATTCTGGAACATTTTTCGTTTCACTCGAAAAGGTTTTCGTTTACCCAAGATATGGCCATTTCAATCAGATCCAGAGGTATAAAGCCTCCATACACATTTTTTTAATTTTTGCAGAGTATTATTTTGGTTTTATTTCGGTTTTGTATTATTTATTTTCGGGATTCTACTCTTTTAGATCCGTGTATTCTCTTTTCCCCGTCGCCTGTGTGATCTCGGCAAATCAGAAATAGATAGGAAAAGGTGCATCTTCCCGGTAAGGTAACCGAGATCTAATCCTCGTTGTCATCGAGAAGCGATTTTTTTTCCTTTTGTGAAAATAATTTTTTTTTAGCCCGCTCTCCAAGACAGTCTTCCACAACAACCCCAATAATCTTCCTAAAAAACACAATATATTTTGCTAGACCATTTGGTTAAAAGTTGTCTTATTAAGTAAGAGGTCTTGAGTTCAAGTCTCTCTTATTTATTTTGCATGCATCTTTTCTTTTGTAAAGTAACTTCATTGTAAAAGTGATTCTCACTTCTCTTTATTAAAGTGGGTCACTTCATAAAACAACTTACACTATCACGTGGTCCTTTGGTTACTATTTATGCCTTTTTTAAAAGGGCATAACTCTCACATCCGAAGTCCATTTTCAGTACTGTTTTTTTTTTTAAATGCATAAATCTTCGAGGTATTTCCATCCAGATCATCAATTTCAGTTTTTAAATCCATATTATCTGCATATTTAATATGGCTTCTACAAGTAATCTCTTGCTTACCAACACCAACTACTTCCAACGGAAATCTCATATGGAAGATTTATTAAGAAGTAAAGGCTTGTTCTGGATTACCTTGGGAAAGGAAAAATCACCCACTGATGATGATAAGAAAGTCAAATGGGCTAATAGGAGTGAAGAAGCATGTGGACGAATCAGAATATCCATCTCTCCTAATTTAAGGTTCCACCTTAAAGAAATTGATGACCCTAATGAAGCTTGGGAAAAAATTGAATCTGTGTTTGGTAAACTCAATATTATTCGAGCACAACAATTAGAAAATCAAGTACTGACCTTAAGTCCAAGTGATTTTTCTTGCCTTGGAGACTATCTATCTAAGTTTAAAACACTTATAATTTTATGTGAAGAATGTGAAATATAAATGGAGGAAGAGTGTTGCATCTATCTTATTATTTCTAATCTAGGTAATGCATATTATGTGTTTGTATCTAACTTTTATTCCATGAGAGAGGCTCTAGGGAAAGCTTATCAAAAACCCACTCTTGAGTCCTTTTGTGTTGCTTTGATTAGAGAGGAAGATAAGTGTGTACAACTTGGAGTGATCAACACTACAGGTACCTACAACAAAGCCTTAGTTTCCCAACAGAAAGATAAACCCAAGTATCCCAAGAAGGAACATCCTCGCTACAACAATAAGCAACATAAGGGTCCCAAACCCGCTCAAACAACTTTAGCTCCTAATGGTGAAAAAGGAGAAAAATATAAAAATAAGAAGACTGACATACATTGCAACTTTTGTGATAAAGATGGTCATGATGAATCCAAATGTTTCAAGAAGATGGAAGCTTTAGAAGCATTAATGAAGAAGCACAACATCAATATTGATTCCACTTCTTCTTCTTCTCATGGACATGCACTTTCCGCTTCTGGTTTCTCCTTCAATACAACTTCTACTTCTTCTTCTGATGAGTGGGTTATTGATTTAGGAGCACCTTATCATATGGCTAAGGATAAAGACATATTTTCTTCTCTAAATGAATGTAACACCAAAAAAATATTTGTTGTTGATGATAGATCTCTCAGTGTTGTATGATCTAGAACAATTCAAGTAGATAATGTTGGACAACTGAGAGGGGGGGTGAATCAGTTGTACCTGAGATTAAAAAATTATGCTTCTTTTAAACTCTTTGCTGAAACACTAAATGATGATCACAATAATGGAGGGAAATAAACAATGGCATATTCAGCATCAGTCACATATATGAGAAACAAAAAGACGGATATTTCCTAAGGAAACCCATACAGGGTAAAAACCTCTTTTTCTTTATATGATAAGTAATAGTTACATTATTTACATTATCATACATATGAGCACCAACTCAGAATGAGGCTACAACCTCTGTTTTGCAAGCTGCAACTTGCTGAGAGCACCAACTCTCTGTTTTCTCTAGCACCAACTCCCTGGTTTCTCTAGCACCAACTAGAAGGAAGCACCAACTCCCTGTGTTCAAGCACCCACTTGAACCTCTGAGGACAAAATCCTCCCTAGCACCACCCAACCACCCTGAAATATAAATCTTTGCTTCTGAAACTTATTACAGTGATATAATGTTC
>SNQJ01S0177322.1:0-10802 GCA_010110895.2 Picea sitchensis
GTGATGTGTGATTGGTTTTATAAAAGTCTCAGATATCTTTCTAACACATAACTAGCTAAAACATTAGTCAACGTATTTAGACATCTAGGAATGTGTTGATATTCGATGTAATCAAAATGACGTTCCAAGAGGTGAATTCGTAGATATACTCGCAATAAAGTAGGACTTAGGATAGCATAGACATTACTTAACTGTAGCACTATTAGCTGTGAATCAAGTCATATCACTAGGTGGAAGATACCAAGAGAAATATCATTAGTCAACAACTCGATAACGACGCTATATTCTGCGATATTATTGGTCGCACGACCGAGGCAAACACCTCGTAGGATGATAAGTTCATTTGTAGGTGCATAAATTTCCCATGTAGCAGAAGCAAGGTTCTGAGTACTACGACTAGCACCATCGGCGAAGCCAATGTGGGGTAATGAAAACTCCAAAATCTGGAAATAAAGCACAACACAAGGTAAGTGGGCGAGGGCAGAAACCAAATAACGAAAAACAAGACTATAGTAACACACAAAAAGTATGATACAATAAAATAGAAGCACTCATGCGAACATGATATAAGCATAGTACTTCTTTAAGTAAAGCCCATTTCTGGTTTCACTCAAAGGGATACCATCATAGTCCACTAACTCATAGGCTCCTTTTTCCAACACTCGTCTGACGATATAAGGGCCTTGCCACATAGCCTCAAATTTTCCAGCTCTCAGCAAATCTCCATATTGTTCATAAAGGAGAACTAGATCACCTTCATAGAAAATGCGTGGCTTGACATACGTGTCATATTTGGCTTTGATGCATTTCTTCTGGGTTTCTATAACTAGGGTGGCATCACAATGAGTTTCGTCTAGTTGCATAAGATACAACAGACGTTCTTCTTCAGAAGAAGTGTCCGGGAGAAGTTCAACATCTAGCTTTAGAGACGGTATCTCACATTCAATCAACAAGATGGCTTTGATACCATAGAATAATTGGAAAGGTGTAAACCCAGTAGCAGACTTGACGGATGTCCGGTAAGCCCGCAATGTTGAAAACAAGATCGTGTGCCAACTTGTTTTATGAATCCCTATCATTCGTCAAAGCATGGTAATGAGGACTTTGTTTATTTCTTCAACCTAGCCATTGGCCTGTGGGTAATAGGGTGTTGAGTTTTCATGGCGAAGACCCAACTTTTCGGTGAGTTCCAACATCATGAAGTTTCTAAAGTGGCTATCGTGATCAATAACGATAGCTTAGTCATTCAGGGCTTTCTCAGCTTCGTCAAATCTGAGGCAGCGTCGAAAAACGAAGTCAATCCCACGACAATAAAGAGTATCACCAAGGATAAGATACTGACGGGATTGGTAGCATATGCGACGGTGGTCAGTGCTAGATAAAATGGGCCGAAAATTCCTAGTCTGGAGATATATAATGATATCCCCATACCGAAGGTCATTGGAACTGATTAGAAAAATGGATTCATCAGGTAATGAATCCTTTTCTACATTTTTCGTCTTAGAATAGGGAAGGTCGCATATCAATTCGGCAAACACCAAGGATTTCTTGGACTTAGCACATTCAAATTCTAAGTCAAACTCCCAGATTATTACGATCCATTTGGAGTATTTTTCCCCTAGCAATTTGCGTGTAAGAATGTGCTGCATAGGGTTGCAGTTGGAAATAACAGTAGTCTCGCGTAAAAGGATATAGTGTCAAAAACGTTGAACAACTTGGATGGCATCCATGGCCAATTTTTCAACATGTAAATACTTGGTTTCGGTAGTCGTGAGATTCCGACTCAAATAATAAATGACATGTTCATCATGAGAATCATCCTCTTGGACTAGAACTATAGAAATGGTAGAGTCTGAGGCTGCGAGATATAGGAAATAATCTCAACTATAATCGGGTGGGAAAAGTAGTGGGGTATGGGTTAAAGTCAGTTTTAAAGTGCCGAAATATTTTTTGGCAGTGGTATCCCATACGAACTTAGAACCTTTCTTGAGAAGTCGAGTAGATCCAAGGGTTAACTCAACATAGTTTGGGATGAAACAATGTAGAAAGTTTTCCTTCCCTTGCAAACTTTGTAGTTGGTGAAGAGAGGAAGGAGGAGGGATATTGAGAATCGCCTCGACCTTCAAAGGATCTACCTTGATCCCTTGACGTGAAATAATAAAGCCGAGAAGTCGGTCGGATAATACGCAAAAAACACATTTGTGCGGGTTTAAGCATATATGGTAGAACCAACATCAGAGGAAAATGGATCAGAGGTGTGTGGGATGATTGACACGGTGCATGGAATGAGCTGGTAGGTCATCGAGACATGGTTGGACAATGTGCTTTATATCATGAAAGGTATAAGACATAGCACGTTGAAAAGTTGTGCCGACATTTTTTAAACTAAAGGGTAGTTTCCGGTAGGCGAAAGTGCCCCAAGGACAAATAAAAGTGGTCTTGTGTTGGTCTACGGGTACGATATTGATTTGATTATATCTGGAGAAACCATACATCAAATAGAAGATTTCACTCCCGGCACAATCGTCGATGATCTCGTCAATGAAGAGGGTGGGAAAGTTGTCTTTAGGACAAGCTTTGTTAATATCCATATAATCAACACACATGCGGATCGTACCTTCTTTTTTGTTAACCAGAACAAGATTGGAAACCCAGTTAGTTAGAGCCACAGGGTAAATAAAGTCATCTTTAATAAGTTTCTCAACTTCACGCTTGATAGCAACAGCTTTACGTGGGTGGACCGGATGAAGCCGTTGACGGATGGGTTTAGCACCTGGGTATGTCTTAATCTCATGTACAACAATGTCGGGGTCAATACCCAACATTTCTTCATAGCTCCATGCGAAGACGTCACAAAATTCTTGAAAAAGAGACTTGTAGGTGACAACTTTGTCAGTGGAACACGAAGCTCCGATATGCACATTTTCGACAACTTTAGGTTTAATGGATATGTTGAGGGGGATGGTGGATGAGATATTACTTAATTTCCCTTCGTAGAACATATTGTGTGTAGACTCGAGAATGGAAGAAATGATGACAACAGTCGACGGGGTTGAGATCCATTAGTAACTCTCAATGGTGTGTTGTTCCAGGAAGAGAATGGAATGATGATGTCCATCATCCCAAGGGGTGTCTTCCATGGACATAACAGACATAATCATCTTGTCTGTAGGAAAAATGACATGGAAAGGATTCGTAGATAGATCCCCAAGAGAGGGGGTAGAAGGGATTGTCGATTGAATGGCTTGATAAGCGAATTCAACCAGACTCAAGGGCATTTGGTCACCATAGCGAAAATGATCACCGGGGTTGGGTACTATCCACGGGTCATAAGATGCAGGGGTTTCTCGAACAGAGGTGGAAATCATGTTTATCGAGGCAAAAAACGGATGTGGAACATCGGGTGGTGGAATGGGGAAAATACCCATCAAAGAGGGATCTTTAAGAAGACCTACACCAACATTCTCATATCCAGTGGGTGTTTTCTCAATGAAATGTACGTTGTTGGTACGTGTATTGGAGTTAAAGAAGGCCAATTGATCCACCGTAATTAGTTTTTCTTGATGTGGGAAACATACAACACGGAAAAGAGTGGACACAACTGCATGCATGGAATCGATCCAGCTATGACCAAGTAGAAGTTTGTAATCGAGAGGAGCGTCAAAGACCTCCACCTCAACGTTGACCGTTTTTCCTTCTAACGTAATAGGCAACGAAGGGAGGACACCATAAGGATTAAAACCAGATCCATTGAAGGCTTTGAGCATGTTGTGGGATTCAGTTAAGGGAGGAGAGACGATGGTTTTCTAGCAGGTAATAGACATGACACACGTCAAGGCACCCTCATCAATAACTGTTCTACAAATTTTCTTGTCAGATACAATAACTTGTATTTTAAATGCAAGTTGAGGGGGTAACCTTGGAATGCAATCTTCCAAGTTAAAAGTTATTAAATTTGTATCAGTAGGGTTGTTTCCACCAATATCTTTCAACAGTAACTTCGTTGTGTGGGACAACTCTGAAGGACTTCGAGGGCTGACATCGCGGACGGTGCTTGGGCCAAATCTTCTACAATACTGTAGTTATGGGTAGCACTCGCATGAGGATTGAAAGCAGACTTTCAAACAACACCCTTCGGGGGAGGGTGAAGAACTGTGTCTAGGCTCGGTCGTTCAAAATGAAGAGGACCGTTGGTAGGTGGAGCCGATGGAGATGGTTGGACCAAGGAAGGAGGTATTTCATCAGCCTTCTCTTTAGAGGAAGAATAATCTTTGGCTGGAGTTGTAAGTGTGATGTCGTTATTTTTTGAATCACCCGTACACATTAAGACATAGGATGTATTGGATGGGGAAGATTGGTCATGAATGACCAATTGGGCCTGTTGTTGAGAAGGGAAGGGTTGTGACAACATGGTCAGGGTAGGCAGTTTCAGGGTCCCTTGAAGGAACTTAGTAACCTCGGCTCGTCTCAGACAATCCTTAGTGCAGTGATCATCAGCACAGATAAGACAAGGGTATCGGGGTTTGCGCTTATCCTTATCGTCAACAGGTTGCATTTTGGTCTTCTTAGATTGCAGATTATTTTTATCCTCCTTATTCTTACCCTTCCCTTTTCTGGATTTATTCTTTCCGGCAGGGGTAGATTGAACAGATTTCACCTCAGAAGTCTTGTCAAAGGGAGGAGTAGGAAACAAAGCATGTTGAACATTAGAAGCAATGGACTTGGGGTTGGTGGTAGAGGCTTGTGCAGAGTGGGGTTGGGCGTGGAAATTGCCAGTCACACCATCATCCGCATGAGAAGAAGAAGGGGTAGTTGAAGAAGTACTAGTAGAAGGGCGAGGTGCATCAGGGAGAAATTCGTAAAGAGTACTCATTTGTGAGTAAATGAGGTCAAGGTATTGAGCATGACTGATCACCTTTTCTTTTGTGACAACTCCACCCTTGGCGATATCATGAGCAATATCATTCACGAATGATTTCGTGAACCACTCTGCCAATAACTGATCGGGAAGCTCAAGTTTGATGATACGCCGACGCCGTCGCCACTCATGAATGTGATCAGAGATATGAGTGTCTTTGGTTTGTTTGAAATAACTCAAAATTTTGGTTCCCGTTTCGTATCAGATCAGTAACTGGTAGTGGGTGAGGAAAGCCATGGCGAGGGTGTTAAAGTCAGTGAAGAAGCCTCGCAACAATTCAATATACCACTTCGCAGTGGAACTCGTGAGAGTTTGCTGAAAAAGACGTAATCGTATAGAGTCATCCATCAAGGAGTTGGATGAACACCAAAGGTGGAAAGTCATTACATGATTTTTTGGGTCCTCTCCTGGTTTACCATCGAACTTAGGAATGTCGAAAGGTACTTTGGCTGGTATGGAGGGCCATTGATGAGAGTGACAGATAGGATTGCTTAAAATTCTAGACAGATTAGGGAGGTCCAGGGTGGCTAAGAAAGGTAACTGTCTATTCACGTGGGGGTAATGGTGACTTTGGGGAGGAAGTCCTATAGGTATACTAGTAGGACCCTAAGCAGTTTGCATATAATGCGAGGATCCGGGCAGATTCAGTTGTTGGTACGTAGGCATGTAATTTATAGGGTTGTATTGGTTAGGGCGGTTCCCTTGAACAAGGATGTTGGGTCCAGCGTTCAAACCCCAAATGGAATTGGACAGACCTGGATATGGTTGGCCTATACTAGGGGGTATGAAAGATTTAGTTTGAGGTTGTTGCCCCCCAATGGATAGAGGATTATTTTGGATAAGATATTTCCAATACTGGGCCAAGTCTGTAGGTATGTTATGTCCAGTGGGTGGGGTAGGTGGGGGTTTCCCTCCAATCAGAGGTTGTGTCGCAATTGGGATTTGACCTCTAGGGCGAAAATGTCCACTAACAGGAATCTGGTAATTAGGTGTGAAAGACTAAATTGTGCCACTAGGGTCAGTTCCTCTGATAGGGGATGGAAGAGACCCTCTGGAAGGGGGTCAAGGAAGTGTCGGAATAAAAACAGGAAAAATATGGTGCCTAGAAGTAGTGGAAATTCCAGGAGTCCCAGATGGGATTTGTGTAGGAATGGGAATAGAAGAATTAACCCCATAATATCTGGGAGGAAGCGTTGGGGTGATTTTAGGAGAAAGCGGTGTGCCAATGGGGGATTGGCTAGCCACCATATTCCTGGTGTGAAGATTCATAGTATCTGGGACCATTGTATAATGGATCATTTGAAGGGGGACAGTCAATATATGGTCGGTTGGCTATGCCTCTGAACCAGGGAAATAATAGGCCATAGTAAAAGGTATAACATCTAGATCAGATGCTTTGGTCGACTCGAGTGTGACAGTGATATCAACGCCTGATCCTGAGCCAAAGAGATCTCATCTAAAAATTCCAGTAGTCCAAAAAGGATCTTGACCTTCAGGGCCTGTGAAAGGTCCGGTTGGTAATCCAGAAGACTCAACAACAATATCTTCGGATGAATTCATGTGAAAAATATGTTTCACAGAGTTGGGAGGAAGTCACAAGCCCTCTCGAGAATCTATAATTTGAAACTTTTCTAAAGAGTCAGTTGTTTCTAGTCATGGAGTGGCAATGTCTTGGACTTTACTCTATTGAGGAGAGCCCTCCAGTGAGTTGGTAGGCAAGGGTTAAGAACCTTCCAGATCTTTTGGGGGTAGTCCTTGCATTATACATGAGCAACATGGAGGGTCAATGGTGATCGAGTGAAAATCTCATGAAAGAAATTATATGGACAACTTACGGAAACAAACAACACGCACTAGTAAAATCTAGGAATCAAAACCAAGAAAACAAGACCTTCCTATTTCGAAATCACTAGTTGGTGATGAAATCCAATGTTGTGACATCAAGACAAGAAGGGGTTGGGCTAGGGTGGAAAAGTTACGTTGACAACCTGCTTAATGGACTTACACTTTGGTGCAAGCTCCCACACATAATCACGGGTATACCCTCTAAGGAGTACAAGTCAGTCTGGCCAACGTCGATTCCAGGTACCGTGAAAACTTACTCCTCCATAGTTGCCTTGTGTAAGACGCTAAGAATATAGGCTACTAAAGTTACCACAAACAACAATGATGCCCGAGGGAACAGTCGACAGTCCGATCCGCATGAAAGGTAAGGGTATCTAGCCCGAAATCAACTTGAGAGGCTTCCACTCATCATTGTGGGTATACCTCCAAGTGACCCCCATAATACATGCAATATCTACACTGAGATCAAAAAAGTAGGGTGAGTAACTCTGTCAATATAAATGTGACCTTAAGTTTGACCCTTGTGTGAGAAGGGTTTCCCAGGACAAAATGTTGCAAATAGAATTTGACACTCCCTATCACAAGATACTATTGTGTGTTTTACGCTTTGGAGAGTGTGTCTCATTGCCTATTCCAAAGATCTAGCCTAGCTAATGTTGGTGCAAAAGAGCCCTAGAAAAAAGTTACTACTTGAATTTTAAAGTTGCGCAATATTATTAAAGGTTGTTGTTACGCAAGAGGGAGACGAAAATGAAACCAATGTTGTATAAGACTCTGATACAACAATGTGTAAATAGAAATGAATGATAAAAAATTTCATTCGATGAATTCTATCTATAGCAGGGAAAGAGGAGTTTTCTGGAATAATGCAAACTATGATGTACAATCTCTTTTGAAATGTACTATCAAACAATCATTGATAATGTAAATTCACTATTCGTTCTCTTTCAATACTTTAACGCCAATATTTTCTGAATAAATGATTGCTTAAAATAAAAAGTCTATTTTTTTTTTTATAAACCCAAAAATGGGGATGGAACTACGAAAAAGTAAGCAACCAATGGAAATAAAATACTCAACAACACCCAAATCAACTTTCAATGAAGATAAAAATAACAAATTGACAAGTAAAAACTTCCTCAAATGCACACGAACAAAAAAAAAATTCAAGCAACAAGCAATCTAAAAGGACAATTAATCCCAACTTTTAATTCAATCAAAGGATTTTGATCAAACAAGCACTTGGATCACAGAATCCGAGATTATACCCTTGTTGATAAAAGGTCAAGGAGAAAAAATTGGGAAAAAGAGTAAGAAGAGTTTTCTATCCCTGAAAACTAATCAATGACAAAATTTGAAGTCAAGAAACAGTCAAACACTGGAAAAAGAAGTTCTCTCCAGACAAACAAACAAATCTGGGGATCAAAAAGACCAGAAGACCTAATCCAAAACTTTTGCAAATGAGTTCGCAGCCTGGTAGTGGGATACAGTGCGAGAATTAGGGATTCTCATAGTGTAGATACAGGCAGGGTGCGAGAAGGTCGCATTGGATTGAACTGTAGGGTGAGAACATCAATGATTCTCACAGGTCACAGAAAGGTACATTGCGAGAAGGTTTGTAATCAAGAAAAAATTTGAAAAAGGACAAAAATTTTGAGTGAACTTTTGGGTCCATAGAGTCTATGAGGGTCTCTTACAGACTCAGACACTGGTTGGTAATGAAAAAATTAGGTTGAGAGCAAATGGCCAACAAAAAATACGAAATGAGTTGTATCCCTAGTGGAGTCGCCAATTTTGTTATAGGATAAATCGGTATATGCGAACACTAACAGATCTCCCGAGATCCACTTGGATCTAGAACAAAACAAGACATGACATGACTCTTTCCCTAATAAACTATTATTGGACTTAATACCAAAGGAGGAACGAGTGACATACCTTTATATCTCTTTCCTAGGTCTTTGTTGTTCCTACTTCGCTCCGATGATCTTGCGAGATCAAATCCGAGACAATAGAAACCAACCAAAGTGAAGATAGTAAAGTATATTCAATGACTACTTATGCATATGATCAAGAAATTATGCAATAAAATAAGAGTGATTTTATGGGAAAGGGACATGCCACTGTATTATATTAATATGAAAGTAGAAGATACAATCAGATCGCCTTGATGTCGCAAGCTTCCTTTTGGTGGTCCTTTGTTCCAACACACACGCTTGCTCCAAACTTTCATGAAGAAGATCCACTAGGGCTTGATGGACAGATGGAGGCCTCAGGCATCAATTCAAACAAGATTCCTCACACAATTCTGAATCTATTCTTTCATCAATTCTTTATTCAATCTTCCTTAACCTCTTCCTTGAGAAACCTTTCATTATATAGGAGAAGGAGAGATGGTTAAAGGGATGAGGATTATCCCACTAAATCTGAGAAGTCAGTAGGAAGCCAACCATGCGAATGCCAACTCATTTTCTAGAAGATCCTCTTCTAGAACCTTCGTAACTTCCTCTTCCTTTTAAGATTTGAAATAGGTTCGCACACTACCTATAGAGCAGACTGCGAACACCTCGCAGGCTAGGTATAGGGTTGTCTGTGAGAATCAGGATTTTCGCACTCTACAACATAGTCAGCCTGCAAACTCATCTTAAAAATATGTTTTGTGGAAGAAGACAATAGTCACTTTTCTCAACATCGCTAGAGTGACCAAAATAATGTGTAACACTAGAATATCTCTAGAGAAGACATTTACATGATTCTTTTAAGGTTATCTTTTGTACAAACTTAATACAACACTTTGATATATTACGGGAACACAAAATTTTAGAAGTTGTTTATTTCTAGAAGGTCGTGATTAAATGTTCTATTTTTTAGTCGAAATTCGGTGATGTAAATTTGGACAAAATTGCTATTTTTTGTTGTTTAAATTGCATTTCTGAATGCATAAATGGATTCAGCGTGATGAAAACCCATGGGGCACTCTGATTATACAAATTTAGCCACTCAAATATGTAGATCCAACCATTCATCACTGCATTTCAAACAAAATCAAATGAAAAAAGTTGCCAAAAAACCTCCAAAAAGTAGAATGTTTAGACTACTACATTCTAAAATATCTCTAAAGAAGACAATTACAAGATTCTTTGATTGTATAATTCATATGACCCCACACACATGAGCTTTTATAAGAATATAGTGTGGTGACTACAAGAAGTAGGATCACATTTATCTAGATGAATGGAAAGAAATGGAGGTACTAAACCATGGCTAAATGTAAATGTCTTGTAAACTCCACAACATTGACTAAGAGAGATAACTTTATGAAATATCATAGAAAAGACCATCATTTATATTGATGAACCAAGAATTATAAAAAATATATTCAATATCACTAACAAAATCTCTGCTTAGTGAAATACAATTATAAGGGGCTTTAATTTTAATTGTATATATAAATAAGAACCACACGCACTTGAGCTTCTATAAGTATATAGTGTGGTGACTACAAGAAATAGGCTCACATGTATCTTGATGAATTGATCTTTTCCTAGTGAGAAATGGATACACAAAACCATGGCTAGATGGCTTCTAAACTCCACAATATTAACTAGTGACTAAAATAGAGAACTTTGGAAAATATCATTAATAAGATCATTCTTTACATAGAGAAACCAGGAGTGATAAAAATTGTGCTTAACATCACGAGCAAAATATACGCTTAATGAAATACATGAATTGTTAGCTTATGGAATTGTAAGGCTTGTCATATAGATGTCACTTGAATCAAGCCTAAGAGCTATGATAATTTTATATACATTGTTAAATTTATGAAATTGTAAGCCTTGTAATATACATGTAATCTTAATCAACCCTAAGAGTCATGATAATTTTCTTCGTATATTTGAAGAAATAAGATAATGAAGAAAAAATAAAGGAATAATTGAATATGAATAAAAAACACCTAAACTCATTAAAATATGTAATCTTAAAAATTCCAACTATATAATATGAATAAAAAATATATGAAGAAAGGTTAAAGGTA
>SNQJ01S0177323.1:0-19830 GCA_010110895.2 Picea sitchensis
TTAGTTTAAATTCATTTTTTATTTTTCTAGATTTTGTTTTATTCACAATTTTTAGGTTAATAATTTAGGTTTCTTTTTGTTTCACAGGTTTCTGTTATCAAATATTTGAGATGGATCTGATCATGGCTTGATTTTATTATCCAAATACGTTGAAGATGATTGATCCAAAAATAATTTTGGATTGCTACAAATAATTTTATGAGCAACAACAGATAAAATTTGGAAATGCGTCAAGATCAAACATGCGATTTTGCAAAACTGATTACAGCGAAACTGTGAGGAATTTGAAGAAACAATTGAAAACCCAGAACCGAAATGGACCCATTTACCTTTCTCTTAGATATTTTCCCCAAAAATTGTACAATTTGAGAGATATTGATGTCTTTTTACGAGGCAAATTTTAGGTGGCGAAAATTAATAGTGACGCCCAAACTATTCATTCATTGTATAAATATATGAGAAAGTTTAGAGCCATAGAGATCTAAGAATTGGAGAGGAGGATTTTTATCATTTCTCTTTTGTATATTATTTCTTTTGTAAACCTTTTTATTTTCTTTTTAAATGGAGTAATTGGAATCTTTGGGAGAATGGACGAGTATTTTCAAAGAAGAATATGAAATTCCAGGTTGCTTAACGACTTTTGTTCTATGAGTAAAATGGATTTAGTTTCATTATAATACATTCATATTCTTTGAATAATTGATTATGCATTGATTTAAATAGCTTTAGTCTTTTTTATCAATACATGGTTAATTATTATCATTTATGTATTAATTTTTACAATCTTTAAAGTCTATTATCCAAAACATTTCTTCCAGGACTACATAATGGACAAGTGATTCCAAAACTTAATAGAACGACATATATGCATTTTGTCTTTAGCCTTTTGTTTATAATGTTGTTATTTATGTTTTTCTTAATCTTTTTACATGTGCAGGTATGATATCTTTAGATTAAATGATCTGTGATGTGTAGGAGGTTTATATTATAAATATCATCTATCATTTGCTTCATCAAAATACAAATGTCTTGATTATATCTTCCATTTAAATAATGGGATTTATCGTTGAGTTTTAAATTGAATGATAAAATACCCTAGATGGGGTGTTAGTGCGGGCCACATGGTGAGAGGAGGAGGAAAGGTCAGGCTAGCGAGGCAGGGAGCCATGTGCCAAGCTTGTGCCAAATCCCACCACCTAGACCATGCATTTATTTGATTTTACGTCGTCTGTTGTACCATTAACACTGGTGTGCCCGACTCCATTTACCGACTATACCATGGCTTCTCCGTCTGTAGGAGACTTCAATCCCCATTTGTGACCCGACCCTCTCATCCCTCAGCTGCCCAGGCATGGCTTACTCTAGTTTTTCATGGTGCTCGTAGCCTTCGACCTTCTCCAACCTCTCCACGTCCATCGAGGGAATTCGGTTCAATTATTCCTTCCCTCTGAGCTCAGTATGTCACACCAAAGAGGGAGGCCAAGGAGAGGATCTCCATGGCATCTTCCTCGTCCCCGAGTTTCTGTTTCTTCCCCTGGTTCTCCCTCCACGTACTCCTCGCAGCCTTTGCAGCCCGAGCTAGAACCTCTCGCCTCCTCCACCTCGCCTGCCTTCCAGTTTGAATGTCTATTCATCACTAATAGCTCGTCAGGATATCTTTTGCGATTTCCCGTAGCTCCATTGAATTCCCTAGCCAACAGGCCTTATTTTTCACTAGCAACTTGCTCCTCCCGACCACCCTTGGGGGTGCCACCCTTTCTTCGAAATGCCCGGCACAGTACATACTCGTCTATTGACTTCATCCCTGACTCGCAGCTGAAAGGTAGTCTGGCCATCCTCTATGGGCTGGTCTTTGAGCTTCGACAGGGATTGGAGGAACTCCAATTTCGATTGTAGCTTCTGAATGGGAAGACTTTGACCCTCCTTCAGATCCTCTCCACCTTCCAGGAATCTTTCCACTCCACTCCAGAAGTTGCAGCATCAACAGAGGTGCCCCATGCAGAGGTCGTCGACAAGAATGAATAGGTGCAATAGCCAGAAGGGGACGTTGTGGTGTAGGTCACGCATGGGGACATGAAGGCTACAACAACTACGGGCATCCATGTGCACAGTCCACCTGGAGATACCCTGCTAGCTGGCAACCTGGAAGGGGGAAGCTTGGACACTGATATGAAACTGGAAGGTAAAGGGATGCCCATCGAAGAGGAACCTTGGGACACGGCCTATCAAGCCACCTGGCTAGGTTATTTGCCAAGTGTCTTACCCCACCGGGGATTTGTTCTTTTTACTAGTTTATCTTCATAGCTTGTAGCCTAGTCAAATTAGTTTTGTTTATCTAAGACTGTCAGAATGTAAACATCTAGACTTACCCGGCTAGCTGAACTGGTTTCCCCTCTCTTTGGGTAGTTCGGTAACTACAACATGGTTGTTTTCAAGTTTTTGTAACTTTGGACTGGTTTTTTGAAGGCCCTTTTTATATAAAATCCCTTACAAAAAAAATAAAAAATTGAATGATAAAATGAATAGATTTCTTCCAGATTTATCTTGTTGTAATCATGTATAATTATGAGATCACGGGTTTATGTTTTTGTTTCCTTTTCTGTCATTAAAACCTAAGCTGCCAATACATGTTTTGAATATATTTAGAATAGTCATAAGGATCATTGCATATTTCTCTCTTGGACATGGCAATTGGATGTTCACCACTCATTCAGATGCTTGGATACACCTCACTAATTCATTGATAGGATAACTTCTTTGTATTTTTCTGTCATTTACATATCATTGAATTAAGAATGTATGGTTCATCTTTGACTATCCACATGTTCATGTTTCATTAACCTTTTTGCAATTTTCTTTAAATTTATAAAAGAAAAACAATAAATATTTTTATGTGCTTTCTTTATCTTCTTCCTAGAAGCAATCATTTTTCACATCAATTTTCGTAAGTTTCGATTAAAACTTGCAGCTTGTAAATCATGTAAATAAACGAGACTTGTATATCTTCTACTTAAATACAACTACTACAGTTACATTAGAACATATGTACATATATATAGTGTTTAGTAATTAGTTAGTTATTTCTCTCTTTTATTCATTTCTTTTAGGATTCTTGGATTGGATAATGGATCCATTAAACCCGTCAGAACAAGCTACACCAAACAGCTTGGGTTATGAAAACCCCAGACTAGACTCACTCTTCTAGTTGACGGACGGTCAATTTCGCCCGTCAATAGGATGGAATGATGGAGAATTTTTCTCACATCCTTCAACGCCTGTCGATAACAACATGAGCGTCTTCATCAAGTGGCCAGTTTGGATGCACCTCTCCTTTCAAGGTGCAAGTTAATTTTGATATTCTCATATTTGAAGGATAGATAGACGCAAATACCCTAGAAAAATGGTTAAATCTACTAAAAGGTTATTTCTCTGTTCATAATTTATCTGACAGGGAAAATATCACCTTATCACTCCTTAAGGAAATCCCCCATGTCAAAAATTGGTGGGAAACTTATTGGAAGCAAAGTTCCATAGAGGAGTTCAGAATATATGGGGTCGATCCCACTTATCATTTTTTTGTGGATGTGGTCAAGGAACAATATTAGCCTATTGGTAACTATGATGACCAATACATGATATGGACCACACTACATCAAGGGAGGGGCCAAGTAGTGTCAAAGTTCATCATTACCTTGCAAAAATTTTACACCAAGATAGGTATCAAAGACTTCAAGTGACATTTGGTTCTGAAATACTGTGGGGCTCTACACAAATATATCCAAATTGAAATGAATTTTCTCGACAACTCATCATTGGGTGTGGCTTATCGATATGTTGTTAAAATTGAACACAAATTTAAGCACCATAACAAGCGGGTGTTCAAGTTTTCAAATCTGCAACAACCAAAGTATGGTAATGACGACCCTAACAATCGGCCTTCATAAAACTAGTCCAATACATAGGAAAAGAAGGGTAATAGAAAGACAAAGAAGGACACTAGAAAATGGTGCAATTTCCACAAAAGGCCCTGGAATAACACTATTGAATGTCTCTCAAAACAATCATTGGTGGCCAATATCAAATAAAATGAGACAAAACTTGATTTGAAATCTGATTCAGAAAATATTGGTAGAAGAGATATCATCGACGCATACCCCACTACTACTGTCATGAATGCAATAATTCAACTAGAAGAACCAACAGATCCTAAAGAGGGGGAGCACCTTTTTCATTCAAAAATGTGGTTTAAGGGGACCCCACTACACTTTATTGTTGATAGCAGAAGCCAAAAGAACCTCATCAAAACTGAGGTCATTAAACAATTGGAATTGTCGACAACACCACACCCACAACCATACAACATCAGGTGGCTTCGCCAAGGATGAAATCTTTGTGTCAGCCAACAATGCCTATTTTCATATGGCATCCAACCCTTCAAGGATGAGGTATTATGTGATGTTTCCCCACTATATGTCTGTGATTTTCTTTTGGGCCAAACATATATGTGGAAGCACCATGCTATTTATGAGTCTCGATCTCGTAGTGTCATTGTTACTTTGAGGGTTCATATCTATAGGATACCAGAGATATTAATGACTATTGTCCCACCTAAACAGTGCTGCAAGGTAGTATCTCATACTACAAAATTCAACTTCTTCACAATCTGTTCAAAATGTGAACAAAAGGACACTGCAACCACTACAGCCTTGGCCCAAGACCTTTCTTTCCAACATAAGTAGAATGCATAAGAGAAGGATGATATTATTTCTTCACCTACAAGTGTGCCTACACATTTCCCATTCAATACAAGATCCAACAAGTTTGTTGAATAGATTCAACCCTGCCAGCAACAGGTTCATGACAACCTACAACAAGCTAAGTAGCCCATGTTCTCCAGCAAGGAAAGCACCTCACTAAGGTCCAAATTAAGAAAATGCTTTCCCCTCTCCCCGACGAACTCAACGCAATAGATTCCATTGCTTTCTAATTAGGGAGGATTGATCCAGGTGGATATTGTTTTCCACCCACCTAATCAAACTGGCTCAAAACAGTTTTATGGCAACTTACTATTTTTATCATATTTTCGGTTGCTAAACTTCTGGGACCATTTTGAGGGCATACAATGCATTTTTCACAATAGATCACCTCAATTATTTCCCAAGGATCTAATTGAGCCCCCAAAATTAATCTCATCATCGATACCTTTCCAACGAGCTATTGTGCACCTGAAATAGAGATCGTATGCCAAAGTTACACCCCCGAGAAGTTGAGACACCAAACTACCCAAAACAGGGTCCACAAAATTGTTGGCTTTTCATCTTTCGGGGTTAGGGTGTTGAATTTTATTTATATTAAAAAGGCCTTTGGAGCCTCATTGTAACATTCATCTTCTTGCGAATGTGAGTAACGGTCACATATCTTCTCAGAGATAAGCTGCCACCATTCGAGCGAGTCTTTCACTTTGCATTTCTATAGTTTTGTACATTTCACTCATTAATAGAAATTGTGTATTACGATATTAATGTATCTCTATATTTATGGTTATATAACTGATATATATCTATTATATTATTGGATATAAGATATATCTCTGTACATTTCTTTATTGTATCTTCACTCTCATTTCATGCTCAATACAATCTAGATTAGTGGTATCAAAGCAAGTTGCTCTTGATCAGTTTTCAGTGCATGCTCTGAGTATAGAAAGTTGGGTCTTGAGATTGTCTCTTTGGAGGACAATATCTCTCAGACACCTAAGAAATCCTCAATGGCGGAAGAAAAAAAAAGATGAAGCAAAAGATTCTATTAATATGTTGCTTGAGCAAGTTCTCACGTGATAGAGGGACAAAATGATGGAGAATTTTTCCCACATCCTTCAATGTCCATCGATAACAACAAGAGTGTCTTCATAAATCATCCACTTTGGAGGAACCTCGCCTTTCAAGGTGCAATTTAATTTTGATATTCACATTTTTTAAGGACAGATAGATGCAGATGCCCTAGAAAAATTGTTAAATATGTTAGAAGGTTATTTGTTTGTTCATAATTTCAGCGACAGGGAAAATATCACCTTAGCACTCCTTAAGGCTCTCCCCCATAGAAAACATTGGTGGGAAAATTACTGAGAGAAAAGTTCCATAGAGGAGTCTGGAATATATGGGATTGAGCCCACTTGGTATTTTTTTGTGGATGCGGTCAAGAAACAATATTACCCTGTTGGTAACTATGACGACCAATACATGCGATGGAACACATTGCGTCAAGAGAGGGGCCAAGAAGTGTCGAAGTTTACCAATACCTTGCATACCTTGCACACCAAGATGGGTATCAAAGACTCTGAGAGACATTTGGTTATGAAATACCGTGGGCATATACATAAATATATCCAAACTGAAATCAATTTTTTGGACATCTCATCAGTGGGTGTTGCTTAGCGATATGCTGTTAAAATCGAGTAGAAATTTAAGAACCAGAAAAAGTAGGAGTTCGGGTCTACAAATACGCAAAAACCAAAGTATGGTAAAGATGACCCTAACAACCAACATTCAAAAAACCAGTCCAAGCCACAGGAAAATAATTGTAACGGAAATACGAAAAAGGACATTGGAAATGGTACAATTTCCACAAGATACCCTGGCATAAAACCGATGAATGTCGATCAAAATAGTCATTGGTGGTCAAGATCAAATAAAAGGAGCCGAACCCTAATTCAGAATCTGATTCAGAGAATACTAGTAGAAGAAAAATCATCGACGCAGACCCCATTGCTACTGTCATGACCGCAAAAATTCAACCATAAGAACCAATAGATCCTGAAGAGGGGAAGCACCCTTTTCATTCACAAATGTGGGTGAATGGGACCCCTCTTCATTTTGTTGTTGATATGGGAAGCCAGAATAACCTCATCTCAACAAAGGTCGTTAAACAATTGGGATTATTGAAAACACCATATCCGAAACCATACAACATTGGGTGGCTTTGCCAGGGATGAGATCTTCGTGTCACCCAATAGTGTCGATTTTCATATGGCATACAACCATTCAACGATGAGGTATTATGTGATGTTTCCCCGCTAATGTTTGTGATGTTCCTTTGGGCCAACCATATATGTGGAAGCACCATGTTATTTATGAGTCTTGATCCTGTAGTGTCACTGTTACCCTGGGGGGTCATCTCTACATGATACCAGAGGTAGTTCCGACTACTGTCCCACCTAAACAGTGCCACAAGGTAGTATCTCATACTACAAAATTAAACTTCTTCACAATCCGTTAAAAAGGTGAATAGAAGCACACTACAACCACTTCATCCTTGGCCCAATACCTTTCTTTCCAACATAAGCATAATGTAGAAGAGAAGGAAGATATTGTTTCTTCACCTACAAGGGTGCCTACACATTTCCTAGTCAAGCCTATATACAAAAGGTTGGTTGAATAGATTCAACCCCGCCAAGAACAGGTTCATGACAACCTTCAACAAGCTAAGCATCATAACTTATCTAGCAAGGCAAGCAACTCACCAAGGTCCAGATTCAACAAATGCTTTCCCCTCTCCCTCGGGAACTCAATGCAATGAAGACCATTTATTCCTAAGGAGGGAGGATTGATCGAGGTGGATACCATTGGTCACCCACCTATTCAAATTGGCTCAAAACAATTTTGTAGCAACTTACTATTTTTAACATATTTTCAGTTCCTAAACTTCCGTGACCATTTTGAGGGCCTAAAAAGAATTTTTTCATATAGAGCACCTCAATGATAACCAAAGGCTTTGATTGAGCCCCCAAAATGAATCTCCTCAATGATACCTTTCCAATGAGCTATTGTGTTCCCAAAACATAGAGGGTGTTCCAAAGTTACGCCCCCGAGAAGTTGATACACCAAACTACCCAAAATGGGGTCCACAAAACTGTTGGCTTTTCATGTTTCAGGGTTAGGGTTTTGGATTTTATTTATGTTAAAAAGGCCTTTGTAGCCTCATTGTAACATTCATCTTCTTGCGAATGTGATTATCCATCACATCTCTTCTCAGAGATAAGATGCCACCATTATAGCGAGTCTTTGACTCTGTATTTCTACAGTTTTGTACAATTTACTCATTAATAGAAATTGTGTATTATTGTATCTCTCTGTTTATGGTTACATCTATGATATATATCTGTTATATTATTGGATATCTGATATATCTCTATACATTTATTTATTATATCTCCCATCTCATTTCATTCTCAAAATAATCTAGATCACTATGACCGATGGAACTATGACCCTAGGGAACTGTTGTTATATAATTTTAATTTTTAGGTGTATCTAATTTTTTTTAAAAGATATTTTCTTGCTTATTCTTATTTTTAATTTTTCTTCATTAAAAAGTATTTTGTAAAATTTTAGGATAAAAGTGTTATTTTCTATCTTGTATATATAGATTTTGTCAATTTGTTTTAAATCTCATAGTTCTAAATATGAATTTGAAAGGTTTGAAACAATGCTTTCTAAATATTTTTTTCATTCAAGAGTTTCAAAATTTATTTTAAAAAAAAGTTATTCAAATCAATCAAGAAATTCCTTTATGTTTGCGCCTTAGCCTTACACTTTATTGGAGATATGGATCATCGATACCTTTGTTCCTCTTTTATATATGTTTCCTCCGTGAGTCTGCAAGTCCGCAACAAGGCTCCATATTAAAATTTCCCTTGCAGGGTTTTGGGGAAGCCAAGATTTTGTTCCGCATAGACAATCAAAAGTCTCGAAACTTCGAAAGGAGAAAAAATATTAATAGACAAATGTTAAAGCCACGTATTAACTGTCCTGTCATCCATCATGTCAGTTGACTTGTTGTTTGATGTGTCACTTACCATCTGTTGCCACATGGTGACACATGTCACCTATTTTTAGTACTTTTGGGCCCCTGAAAAGTGCTTTTTTGTTTAACATGTGTCTTCGCATGATTTTCCACGCCATCTATATAATGTCATTTTTCCACGTCATCTTGCAGGTTGCGGAGGTTTTATCCTCTAAAGAGAACTTTTATTTCATATAAGACTCTGTAGGCCTACTGATCCACAACCCTGGAAGCTCGAAAAGCAGATAATTATGATTAATTAAGTGCTAATCAATATCGTTAAGATGATAATTAAGAAAGGATTTAGAGATAATTGTTGTATTTAAATAAAGGGATTATATATTCATTTTTGGTGTGTTTTCCTATGCGGTACTGATTAAGAAGTATTTCTTATTTATGGGCCCCTGAAAAGTGCATTTATGTTTAACACGTGTCATCCCTATATTTTCCATGTCATCTATATAATGTCATCTTTCCACATCATATTTTGGGTTGCAGAGGTTTTGTCCTTGAAAGAGAACTTTTGTGTCATATAAGACTTTGTAGGCTCACGGGTCCACAACCCTAAAAGCTCGAAAAATAGATAATTATGATTAATTAAGCGCTAATCAATATCGGCAAGACAATAATTAAGAAAATATTTATAGCTAATTGTTTTATTTAAATAAAGGGATTATATATTTGTTTTGGTGTGTTTCCTATGTAGTATTAATTAAGAAGTCTTTCTTATTAATGGAGGGAGTACCAATAGACTGCAAGGTAATAAATTTTAACACGGTTAACATTAATTCCAAATATAATAAAATTTATAGGCGTATTTTTTGAGCCCTTCGCCACCTTTATACTCAATCTTATTCTGGTTTTCCCTTGTAGGTATTATAATAAGAATCATGTTTTCTTAAGTTTATATTGCCCAAGAAGCTAAAAAATTCTGTAGTCATGGAATAACCATCGCTTACTTCCAATATATATTCATATACAAGGTCTAAATTGACAAATAATCCTAAGTCCTGGCTTGAGATTTATAAAATCCTCAAAGGAGAAGCACAACAAGAGGAGAAGGAGGATGATGGAGAAATGGGAGAATACATTCCAGAGAACATATTAAAGGACCTTGCTACTTCAAATATTCATAAGGCTAGTGCTAGATCGAGACCATTATCTTACACGGATATAATTTAGTGGGATTTCTAGCACGTGGATACATGAAAGAGCATTATTTTTAACCATCAATGCCTGATTGTTGGTTCTTTCATACCCGATGATTTCTGGGTAATGTATAAACTTTTTGTTACTATAAAATATTCTTTTTATGAAGAATTATCTCCAAATTCAATGAGGAAGAGACTTCCCAACAAGAAAATGATTTACATTCATTTGTTAAGGGTTGGTGGAGAGATGAAACAAGGTTTAGAGTTGATTTAACTCATGGTATTTATTCAACTTCTTCTTGCACTACCCATATTATGTATGCTGCAATACTATTATGTAGACTGTTTAGGTTGAAATATGTTGCTCACTTTTGGGTAGGATGGGTTCCTATTTTGGATAAAATTGAAAATAGAGAAACTTTTGATTGGGATAAATTGTTATCTGACAATCTGGTCAGAAACATAATAATTTTTAAAGCAATAAAAACCAAAGGGGAATTTGCAAGTTTTATACGTCTTCTTACATTATGGATGTTGTGTGCTATAAGTTAACTTTTCCTTTAATGAATTGGATTTGGAACCTAGGATCTTCCCAAGCTATTCGTTTCTACCATGACAAGTTATGGGAATATATAAAGGATTCTTTTTATGAAATATCACACAATGTAATCATTCCTCTACATGAGTTAATATTTAATCAAGAACCTCTTAGATTTTCTCTATAAATGATTAAATATTTAGAGAAGGTTGCAGATTAGTGTGTTGAGAATATTTTTCTTATATTAGAGTTTCTCCATATGCATTGCCAAGATTTGTATATGACAAACTTGTGATAAGAGAAGTGGCATACCAAATAGAAATAAATTCAATATCCAAGGCACTGAGAAATAATTCGAAGAATCAATGGCCTTATTACCCTGTCTCAATTGGTCAATGCTCAATTTCAGATTTTGGTCATTCTAAAGTTGAATCCAAATACCTGGAAGAAATCAATTTGGCTGATATTGAGCTCAAGATGCATGATCCTTTACAAATTATTAGTAAACATTGTTCAGAAGAGGGATAGAAAAGAGTTATTCATGAAGAATATATCTTCTATAATGTTTATAAAGGAGTTCAATCATAGTGAAGTATTGACAATAATTCAAGCACTTCCAGAAAAACAACAAGATGAATGTTTGAAGTTCCAGGCTCATAGAAGGAGTTGTTTTCCCAGGATTTTACAGGGAATGGAATAAAAAGGAACTATAAATAAAGAAAAAAAAGTTCATAATGGAGATAAAACCATTAAAAAATCTCTCTAATCCTCTAAATTCAGAATTTTCAACTCCAACATTAACACAATGAGAGATGGAAGAGAAAGATCAAAGAAATCTACAACAGGTACAAAAAAGGGGTTACATATTAAAATTATTTCCAATGAATATTTGATTAAATATTATGCATTATTTGAGAAATTTATTGAATTGCGACACAATAATCCAGAAGTGCAAGATCCTATGAAAATTAGTAGGCTTTTAATACGCCAACAAAAGAGATGGCTTCAGAGATACTTTATGTTAGCACTGAAAGTCACACTTTGACTGCTAAAGTGTAAGCTCAACACCCATCATAACATATAAGATAAGTTTTGGTTTGAATAGGTGCGTCAACAAGATGGAGAAATAAAGGGAGAGGGAAGCAGGTTGTAGATCAGTAGGCTACACCAATGGGAAATGGAGTCATAATAATTTTACTCATTGAAGGCACTAAAGATGCTCAACATAAAACAATATTATATGTTGATAGATGGAAGAATGAATAAGAAAAACATAATATAGAATGTTCACTAAACAAATATCCTCTCAGTTTAATAAATAAACAAATACTTGAATAAAACAATGACTGATGGGAAAAATAACAACATATCTTCTTCTTCTTAGGGATCCATAAATTATTGGCATCCTTGATCTTCATATTTTCAATATATTCAAATAAGAATATATATAGAACACAAGAATTACAATATGAAAACCACAACTCTCATGAGTCTTCAATAGCAGTAATGATTACAATCATAAAATTCCCTCAGGCTTACAAATGAACACACACGAGGAAATTTCCTGCTCCTACTCTCTCTAACCTCTCTTGGCTCATGAATCCAACACCTCTCCAAGAGCTAACAAATATCTTAAATAGAAAATAACATCAAATATCCTTAGGAGGTCGAATCCCATCTCTTTCATTGGATTCTAGGCCTTGGAGCTAGGTGGCAATATTCAAAGAGACAAAAATCCAACAAACTGCTAATTTTCAGGAAACTGCTGGAAGTCATTAATAAATTGTTTCCAACTCACTGCATGAGGTCTTTAATAGAGATAAAAGTTAGGTGCAGGTGTCCCTGGACATATAATTGATCCATCAGAATTCATTTGAACCCTCCTTGATAGGTGGAAACCTCCCAACAACGAAAATATCCAACAATTATGCAAAACAAAGAATTTGTAGCACATTTCATGGCGCATTGGTGTTTTAATTGTTTCTCTAAAATGCCAAACTGGTTCAGGCTGAAATTTGGTCAGCAGGTCAACAAGGATAAAACATTTCAGAGAAACCCACATCACCTTTTGGGATTTATGATCAAATATGTAAAATCAACTTCAAGTCAACAAAAATATCCTCTCCATTTTCTTCATAAGAGCAACAAACAAAATCTTTCTTCAATTTTGAAAAGCTAGGAAAAAACAAAGAGGAGACTTCCCTAGTTTTTTTAACTAGCTTATCATTTATCTCAGCTTCATAGTCAAGAGAAATGTCTACTGTATTTTTATGATCAGAAATATCATTTAAATATTCATCTAGTACAGAGGAACAAGAAGAAGAAAGCGTTGATCATTCATTGATTTCCTTGACTAGGTTATCTTTTTCAACTTCACAGTCGGTAGAGAAACTTAATGCATCTTGAAAACTTTTATCATATTCCTCACAATAATCATGAAAAAGAAACTCGGAGAAGTAATACCTTTTACATTGAAAATTGAAAGTAGCATGGAATTCTCTTGATGCAGGAGCATCGCCCACTTCAAACGAGCCAGCGCAGAAGCAATTGGACAGCTGGAAAGCGCCAACCCAAATTTTGAAAGTTCCTTGAATTTGTTGCGCAATATTAAATGAAGCCATTAAGACGAGGCACACTTGTGTAATGTAACGGGACCTTGAGAAACTCGCTCTCCTCCTTAGTAGATAGAAGGCATTTAATGTAGTTAATGTAGGTAGATAGAATTTAATTCTAGATTAGATAGTTTTAGAACGCAAGAGGGAAACGGGATATAGACACCCTCATTATGCATTGTAACATTATTTTGAAGAGGAAGAAGAGCAAGAGCATGCAGAGAGCTGTGTAAGAACACCCATGTATAGATATTTGAATTAATAGAAGAGCTTATTCAAATTCATGGTTTTGTGTCTGTTCTCTGTGTATATATGTTATGCTCATGAATGTTT
The DNA here is from genome assembly GCA_010110895.2 of Picea sitchensis. Taxonomy (NCBI): domain Eukaryota; kingdom Viridiplantae; phylum Streptophyta; class Pinopsida; order Pinales; family Pinaceae; genus Picea; species Picea sitchensis. The sequence continues at coordinate 13,476 of SNQJ01S0177323.1, forward strand.
GCTTCCTGTCATACATTTTCTTTATATGCTGTGTATATGATTTCATGTTTGAGTTTGAAGTCTAAAAGGGTGAAGGAATGAGTTTCAATTGTTTCTCTATCTGAGCAAGAGTTCCTGCAAGGAGTGCAGTCGAAGATGTCCACAAGGAGTGCATTGAAAAAAAGGCTCAGGTAGTTTATCTTTTGTTCTCATTCACCCACAAGTGAAGACAGGCATAGGAGCCGTGCAAGGAGTGCGCAGGCCAAAGGAAGTTCAGGGTTGTGAACCTGAGTAAGTGTTGAAGGACTGCTGCTGCAAGTGTGCACAGGGTCGAAGTATTCAAGCACTTGAAAGTGTTTGAAGGTTGTCGCAAGGAGTGCGAGAAAGAGGTTTCTTTCTGAGGACTTGAAGCCGTGGAAAATCTCAGGAGGTATAGAACATTCGAGTAAACACCAAGACAAACATAGGGATCTTGTGTCGGGAAGTGTTTAAACAGACGTTGTAAGTTTGCGTGCAAGTAGACGTGTTCCACGGAGGAACACTTGAGCCTTTTCACAGATTTCATTAAAGACGGACGGATGATTGGTATCCTCTGAGGATCTTCTTTTCTCTACTGGCCCGAAGAACACTAAGGCTCTTCTATTTCCCTATCGGGAAATCCGTACCCACAACAACCTCTCCACGAGGTCTCCTCTTTACAATTGGGAGATCGGACTAATTCTCGCGATCTCGCTAGTTCGTGAGTCGAAGCTTCCGACTCTTCCTTCCCAATCTTGCAATACCCGAACTGGTGATACGGTTATGGCTCCTTTCCTTGTCAGTGCCCTCCCCACATGTAACCATAGGCTAGGGCTTAAATGTCAGCGCCTCTCACAACTCGCACCTTCGTGAGTTCGTGAGTTTAACTCTCGTTCCCTCCTATTACGATCTCCCGAGACGCGATAGGTCAACGCCGAGTTGACTCCTCCCTTGATGCTTTTCGCTATTCACAACCTCGTAGGTGGAAGCATCGAGCCTTCACACTCTTATCTCGCAAATCCTTGAGATGCGAGAATTCAATGGAGTGTTGACTCCTTTCTCTAGGCAACGCGTGTCCACCTGTCAACCACGTGAGTCTCACCTTATGGCTCTGCCATGTGTCCACACGAGCCTCGACTCTTGGCACTTCGCAACTTCTGATATCAAAAGTGACCCCTCTCAACCTCTGAATCCCCGAATGCGTGATAGGTGATGGGGTTTCGGATCCAACGGTCCTCCTACGACCCAGATCCAATGGCTATCCTTCTTCCTCACTCCTCGCATCTTCACGACTTGGAGTACCCAATGCTTAGTCTCTCACCTTGCGAACTTCCGAGTCCGTGAGATCTCTTGATCTATGCCACCTGTCCTCCTCATATGGACGGGTCCTGGTCTTCTCACCACTTCTCCCCTCTCATGTCCTCGTGCTTCGCGACCCTTGACACCAAGTTCTCAGTCCTTCTACTCACGAAATCCCGACATATGATGTGCCACCTGTCCGCTTGCCGACTTCTGTGGTCCCACACCAATATGATAGTCATTAGGATATCGCGTATCATGATTTCGTGACTCCCTTTGCAATATTACAGAGTTTCAATCCCCAAAACCCCGATATGTGAATCCACGAGCAGATCTGATGGTCCTTTTATGACTCGGATCAACGGCCCTACCCCTCCTGAGTTTTTAACCTCTCAGGGATACTTGCAATATCTCCTATGCACATCCTTGAGATCTGACGACTCATGGGATATCGTGAATCCTCCTCGGAGGATACCAACCATCCATCCATCTTTAATGAAATCTACGAAAAGGCTCAAGTGTTCCTCCGTGGAACATGTCTACCTGCATGCAAACTTGCAACGTCTGTTTAAACACTCCCCGACACAAGATTCCTGTGCTTGTCTTGGTGTTTACTCAAATGTTCTATACCTCCTGAGCTTTTCCATGGCTTCAAGTCCTTAGAAATAAACCTCTTGCTCGCACTCCTTGCGGCAACCTTCAAACACTTTCAAGTTCTTGAATACTTTGACCCTGCACACACTTGCAACAACAGTCCTTCAACACTTACTCAGGTTCACAACCTGAAACTTCCTTTGGCCTGCACACTTCTTGCACGACTCCTATGTCTGTCTGCACTTCTGGGTTAATGAGAACAAAAGCTAAACTACCTGAGCCTTTTTGTCAACGCACTCCTTGCGGACAACTTCGACTGCACTCCTTACAGGAACTCTTGCTTAGATAGAGAAACAATTGAAACTCATTCCTTCACCCTTTCAGACTTCAAACTCAAACATGAAATCATATACACAGCATATAAAGAAAATGTATGATAGGAAGCAAACATTCATGAGCATAACATCTATACATAGAGAACAGACACAAAACCATGAACTTGAATCATCTCTTCTATTAATTCAAATATCTGTACATGGGTGTTCTTACAGAGCTCTCTGCATGCTCTTGCTCTTCTTCCCCTTCAGAATAATGTTACAATGCACAATGAGGGTGTCTATATCCCGTTTCCCTCTTGCGTTCTAAAACTGTCTAATCTAGAATTAAATTCTATCTACCTGCATTAACTACATTAAATGCCTTCTATCTACTAAGGACGAGAGTGAGTTGCTCAAGGTCCCGTTACATTACATAAGTGTGCCTCATCTTAATGGATTCATTTAAGATTGCGCAACAACTTCAAGGAACTTTCAAAATTTGGGTTGGCGCTTTCCAGCCGTCCAATTTCTTCCACGCTGGCTTGTTTGATGTGGGCGATGCTCCTGCATCATCTCTCAAGGTGGATATGCTTGCAGCAGGGAGAGAAAAGTACCAGTCTTTGGCATCATCCTTCAGGGAGAAAATAAAAAATTTCATTAAGACATCCTCTTGATGCAAGTTCAACCTCTCCATGCATTTATGAAAATCATTGATATGATGAACAAGAACATCATCCTTTTCTTCTCTAAATATAGGCAATAAATCTCCCCATTCTGATAGATGAGGCACTAGATTTGGAAAACCAGAGATGGATGAAAAGTTTAAAAGAGTAAATCTCCTTTCCAAGATAGTCTCCATAGCCTTTGACATCTTGGTTCCTCATGGAGTGTAATCGCCAAGTGAATTATGAAGTCTTTTCTGTCTCCAATCCTTGTTCACTATCAGGATCTAGTTGTAATCTTTGTCATTCCTCCTAGGGAAAATATTCAACTTCTTCCTCGGCAACGACACCAAAAATGTTAGCATTGAAAGTCACACTTTGACTTATAAAGTGTAATCTCAACACCCATCAGAATGTATAGGATAAGTTTGGGTTTGAATAGGATCAATAAGATGGAGAAATAAAGGGAGAGGGCAACAAGTTGCAGATCAGTAGGCTACACCAATGGGAAATGGAGTGATAAACATTCTACTCATCGAAGGCACTAAAGTTGCTCAACAGAAAACAAGATTATATCTTGATAGATGGAGGAATGAAGAAGTAAAACATAAGATAGAATGTTCACTAAACAAATATCCAAACAGTTTAATAAATCAACAAATACTTGAATAAAACAATGGCTGATGGGAAAAATAACAACATATCCTCTGCTACTTAGGGATTCATAAATCGTTGGAAGCCTTTGGTCCTAAAATATGCAATATATTCAAATAATAAGATATATAAAACAAAATAATTACAAACTCAAAATCACATCTCTCATGAGTCTTTAATAGCAATAATGATTACAATCATAAAATTCCCTCAGTCTTACAAATAAACACACACAGAGAAAGTGCTTGCTCCTACTTTCTCTAGCCTCTCTTGGCTCATGAATCCAACCCCTTCATCCTCTCTTAAATATAAAATGGCATCAAAATATACTTAGGAGGTAAAATATCATCTCTTTCATTGGATTCTAGTCCTTGGAGCTAGGTGGCAATAGTCAAAGAGACAAAAATCCAACAAACTGTTAATTTTCAGGAAATTGTTGGAAGTCTAAAAATGGTTTCCAACTCACTGCATGATATCTTTAATGGAGATAAAATTTATGTGAAGGTGTCCCTTGACATCTGACTGATCCATGAGAAGTCATTTGAACCCTCCTTGATAGGTGGAAACCTCCCAACAAGGAGAATATCCAACAACTGTGCAAAACAAAGAATTTGTAGCACATTTCATAGCACACTGGTGTTTTAATTGTTTCTCTCAAATGACAAACTGGGTCAAGCTAAAATTTTGTCAGAAAGTCAAAAAGGATATCATCTTCCTCCAAAACATGTTTCAGAGAAACCCACATCATTTGTTTGGATTTATGATGAAATATGTAAAATAAGATGCTATAGGAAATTTCGTAGCACATTTCGTAGCACCTTTCTCAATTTGCAACGCCTGAGCCAATTCATAGCGCCAAAGGAAAATCAAGTAGACAAACCCTTCCTAACCTCCAAAAAAGATAAAAAATCTCATGGAGTACTTGATGGCTATGCGGTTGATGCTGGTAATTTCATATTTGCACTCAGATGCCTGCAAGTTGCCTAACCTCCAACCCTCTTCCTTAACTAGTTTGCAACGCCAGTTCACAATGCCAACTCAAATATAGCTTGCACACTCCGAGGAGGCTGTTAGTTTATGGTATGACATAATACCTGGATATATGGTTAAATGTATGCTCTCAAAACCCTAAATCCTCCTTTACATGATTAATATTATGTGTTAACACATTCTACAACGCTTGGTTCTCCTATTCTATCCCTCACACCTTTGTTGTTAAGCCCTAATATTGGATCATTACCCCTTAATTGGGGAATATTATATTAGTAATGCTATTTTTTTTATGTTGGCTTTAGGCCATTATTTGTAATTATACCATCTAGTCTCCGATATATACCAAGGAGGCATTTTCATTTTGAATCATCTTGCACTTGAACATTTAAGTGGGGTAAAAGGAGGTTGCCCCCTCGAAGAAGCTTATTATCTAAAATTATCTCTTTTTCAAGGCGTTGAGTACTTTTTCTGAGGTTTTTCTATGCTATATTGATATTTGGTTCTTAACATATGGTATCAGAGCTCAAGGTCTTGGGGTTTCACTGCTACACTTGAGACACCTTGGAATTTTTTCTATAACTTGTTTTCTACAATGTTTCATAAGGAACTACTTGGAGGATATTTAGTATACAGATGAAGGTACGTTGGGTTCAAAATTCATCTCCTGAGGCCTTATACATTAGGAAATACAACCTTTACAAGATAGGGTTCTGGAATCATCCTGAACTGAGTCATTGCGGAATTTTCTCTATAAAAATGTTTTTGTAACATTTCAGACCCTAAACTCTAGAGGATATTTACACAAATTAGTAAGGTATCTTTGGTAAAATTTCAGCTTCTTGGTCATCTTACATTTGTATATACACCCTGTGTAAGATAGGGTATCTGACTAGTCCTATTGGCTAGTCTCAAGAATGTGTTCCAGGTAAAACAATCATAACTTATTCCTAGAGTATCCAAATTGAGTGGAACTAGTTTCATTGGATCATAGACAGTCTCTAGTATTTCTGGTGAAAGTTTCATAATTTTATATCAATTATTTTACGTGGGGCACTCTATACAAGTGAGATATCCTGGAAAGGCAAAACATCGGCAAGTTGTGGGGAAGTTACCATAAATTCCACTTGGCACATCCAATTTTGATCAGACCTATGGCATTGCAGAAAAGAAATATCAGAGAACTGCATAAAAGAAAGTTTCATATCCAGAAGGGATAAAACTTGGGAGATACAATAGAAGAACAATTGTCTAGTAGAACCACCTCAAAATCAAGGTTAAAAAGTGATACTTGGCCAACATGCCACCCAAAAAGGGAACTTCTACACCAAATAAGACTCCAGACAATCCTACTTGGAATCTTGATGAAGGTGAAGAAATGCGTAGGGACATAAATGATTTACAAAACAAGATAGTAACAAAAGATGAACTACAAGAGATGATGGAGGGTTTAAAAGGGGAGATCATGGAAGTATTGAAAAATTTCGTAACAGAGAAGACACCTGAAAGTGAAAATGCATCCCATGAAATTCATTATGAGGACACAAGGAAGGTGAATCAAGAATGGAGAAACTCCAACTTTGGTTTGAAGACCAACCACATTCCTAAGATTGATATGAGGAATTTTGGTGGCAAGGACCTAATCACATGGATACTTTAGATGGAGCAATTCTTTTGTCTCCATAATGTGCCACATACACAAAAGGTACGAATTGCTTCTTTATATTTAGAACCTAATAAATTTGTATGGTATTGATGGCTTTGTTCTCGCAAATCACTCATCACTTGGACAATTTTCACGGAAGAAATGATAGCACACTATGAGGATACAAGGAGCAATAC
>SNQJ01S0177323.1:19840-30618 GCA_010110895.2 Picea sitchensis
CATGTTAAGCCCTAATATTGGTTCATTACCCCTTAATTGGGGCATATTATATTAGTAATGTTATTTTATTTATGTTGGCTTTAGGTCATTAGTTGTAATTATACCTCCTAGTCTCCTATATATACCAAGGAGACATTTTCATTCTGAATCATCTTGTACTTGAACATTTAAGTGGGGTAAAAGAAGGTTTCCCCCTTGAAGAGGCTTATTATATGAAATTATCTCTTTTTCAAGGCGTTGAGTACTTTTTCTGAGGTTTTTCTATGCTATATTGATATTTGGTTCTTAACATTTGTCTTCTATTTCTGGAAACCCAAGTACAGAAATAATTTATGTAGATGATGTTGAACCTATTAAATGAGATAAATTTCCCTTATCCAATTTATTTTTCAATAAAAAATAAAAGAAGTGATTCAAGGAATGATTTCGAAAAAGGAGAAATTAGTGGTTAAAAAACATAAGATTTTGTTTGATGGCCAAGGTCTAAACGATACTAAAAGAAAACCTTGTCGGCTCTATAGAGGCATTTGCTTATGCAAATTCATGGTTTGTAGGTAATATTGTTTAGTAAGTAAAAGAAAGAGATCAATTAATTAAGCAAGTGCAGGATCAACTAGTGAAGACTCAAGATTCAATTGAAGAACAGGTAAAGTCCAAGACAATTTCTATACAACAACAATACCAACAACTTATTTAAGAATTGGAAGAGAAATTTAAGGTAAAATATCAATATTTAGAAAGAATTAAAAGTTATTTATCTTAGAAAGAAGAGAGAATTGACCAACTTGAAACTCATGCGAAACAAGATGAAGATAAATTTATAGATGTCTCCTTGTCTAAGAAACAATATTTAGAAGTTAATGAAATATTACAAAAAGCTGAGGAAGAATTTGGTAAAAGTTTGGAAATAATTTAGAAACAATATATTATCATCACTGATTCCTTGAACTCCATTGCTGATACAGAAAGTGATTTAAGTGTTTCTAAACATAACTTTAGAGAAGTTATATCTTGGAAACAAAATCATATTGTTCCTGCCTTTATAAAGTTTTCTGAGAAAGAACAAATGGGAAGTGAGGCAGCTCTTAAAACTTGGGAACATCATATTGAAGAGAGTTAAATGTTGGCAAAAGAGGTTAAAGATGTTTGTTTAACTACTCTATTAACCATTGAAGATAAAATGAAAGAGATTGACCTTGGTGAAGTTCACTTATTTCTTGAAACAATCAAAGTGGAAGAGCTTGCACAAAGTTTAAAAGAGAAAAGGGAAAAATACAAGGAAGATATTCAAAAGATAAAATTTGTGACTTTACCCGTTATGAATGATTTCCTCGTTAAACCAATTCAGTAGGTTCAGGTTACTCAAAGGGTACCGGATAAAATGAAGAATAGTTTGTCCGTGGTGGATAATAAATCCTTTAACTTTGAGTTTAGTGCCACAATAGAAAGTCCAAAGTCTTTAACTGAATTGTTAAATACCCATGCACAAATTAGGGAGACACAAACATCATAAGTCCAACCAAAGGAAATATAAGATAAAGTTTCCTCATCTGGGAAATTAAAATGAAGCATTAAAACAAAATAATAAGAAGAATCTAAATGCTGGATGAGTGTCTAAAGTGGAGAATATTTACTTTATTTTGTAATGTAATATATTTCATTTTGGCCTTTCATTTTTAGGTTCAGTCAGCTCATAGTACCTAGGAAGTAGGATCTCAACCACTTATGGTTAGAGATCATATTTTGTATAAAAAAGTATCAAAAACTTTTCAAAAGGACTTTTTGGCCGAGTATAATTTTGATGATACAATCATTTTTAGAGAAAGAGTAATTCTGATATTTTGCTTAGTGGATATTGTGTCTTCTTGTGTTATCATTTCTTTAATGTGTAATTCCCTTTTCAAAAAAGGTTTTTATTTATGTTATGAATCCTCACAATTCAGTAACACTTCTGCTATGAGGGGTTATTTAAAGTTGTGATTGAGGTACAATTTTTCCATTGTTTTATTGTGAGTAGACTAATACATGTGCTTAATTTCATTAGCTCATTTTGTATTGTATAATTCATAATATAAACTATAATTATGTCTAATTCAATCACCACTAAGTAAAGTATAATTGTAGTTTAAAATTCACAAACAATATAATTTGTAAGTATTCTGGAGAACATGACATCTCAATTTAGGCAAGTCATTAATATGATATTGAATAGTTCTTTTCTGTTAACCCATTCCCATTTTTTATATTAAAATATTTTATCTTATTTACATTTTTTACACTATTATATATCTTATTTTAGGCTAATTAAATGTTATTAGAGATTATGCAATTTTTTATTAATTTTTCTATTTTTAGGTAATATGTAAATATTTATTCTATTCACTCCATCGTATTTATTGTTACACATTACTTGTTCCCATATTTTATTTTGTTTTGTTTGGATATTTTTTTTATCATTCTTTAAGTCTTGGATTTTAAAGAAACATTTTATGTATTTTCAAAAACAAATATGAGTCTATTGTTTTCTTTGTTTTGAGATTACTATAAATACACAACTTTGATTTACCAATTTATTGAAGAAGTTAATCATGATTGACCCATGACCATTTGCATTCGACATTTTATGGCCAGGAATGAAAGGAGAAATTTCTAGAAAATTTAATGTTTATGATACACAAACGATATTCATATATGGTTTCCATATGAAAACTTAAAAAAAATCATTCTCTAAAGGATTCAAAATAAGATATGATAGAGTGAAAGAGACATTGAAACCATCTTGGTTTTCATAAGAAAACTTGATTCTCTAAAGACATATATGATATAGTGGAAGACACATTGAAACATGAAGTGAAACATTAGTGGAAGCCACATTTTATGTGTACTTGTATGGTTTTCAAAATATACATATTTTATGTTTATATTTAAAGAAGTTGAATATTTATGCTCTTCAAGAAAATATTGTATATTTATTTAAATTTAAATTATTTATCTACTTCATTATTTATAGTTCAAAACCTAAATAAAAAAAAATGTCATTTTACATTTTAAATATATAATATATTTATATACATAAAACATATTTCACACATACTTTTTATAATAGTAGATATCCCAATTGTAATTTACAAAATTAAAATTTGAGTTTTCCTTTAAAAATTTTTATTATTTAAAGTACTTTACAAGTTCAAATCCAGAGGGGGGTAGGGTATCTATACCTCCGTAGACTTTACCAGTCAAATCGCTGGGCCGAGGTCCCACAAACAAGGGGGTCCCATACACCAATTTGGTGTGGCTTAGTCGTGACCTTAAAAATAGATTATTATATTATTATATTACTTATATTTTTAAAAGATTTTGTTTTTTAAAAATAAAATACATTCTTATATATTTACATGTAAAAATAAATTGTATATATATAATATGTTGTGTCTAATACTATTTTTATTACAAATATTTATCTTTTATGTGTAACATAAGAAATTAAATATCTTACATCTTACAAAAAATGTGCACTATTGATTCCTAGTGACAAGTTTGTGATAACTATCAAATATTTTTTATTCTAATATTTTTATTGTCCAAGCAATCAACTTGTCATTGGAGTACATATTTTAATATTAAAAATAAGTGTACAATTTTATATGAGAGTAAATTTAATAAATATATATTTTAGGAATTAAAATCCATATTCAAAAACATTATGTATGTATAGCTCTTTTTCTCTTCCTTTATATGTGTATATTCTCAATGCAAACTTTTATATTCATATTATTCTTAACATGATATAAATGTTAAACATATTATCAAAATACAAATTCATTTATTTAAGGATTAAAATATACCTGCAAATTTTTGTTTGATCTTTCTTCTCCAAGTTCATTCATAGGCCTTGTTTAATTCTTCACAAGTACATAATTGTTGTTGTTCAAATATTTGCATACATATTTCAACAAATATATTAACACTTCAATAAAAAATTCTTGAATTCTATTCATATCCATTATATTTTTCCCAATAAGTTGATGTGACAATATTTTTTTAGGTGGTCTTTTGGTTCCCTTTATCTATCCTTTTTTGAAATAGCATGTTAAATGTATGGTGTCAATGTTAACAATAAACTCTATTACAAGGATTGGAAATGGACTGATTCTTTCCGCCCACATTCTAAAACTTCTATACTTTAAACCAACCTTAGAAGACCACTATTTTGTACTTTGATTTTATGGAAGCAATACAAAAATGGACCCTTAGTTCCACTAAACAACTTCATTTGTAGATCTATCCAATATAGGAAGCAGGTATTCAAACGTCTTTATTTGCACTACTCAAATTTACTTATATTGTATAGAACTATTCTCTTTTTTTTTCCTCTACCACATCTCATTCCAAATCACATTCATTAGCCACATTTTAAATAGAGTGCTAATTGTACATTGTTTTTCCATTTTTTTGCAGGGTTTTGATAGTTCATGAAATCAAAGTGTAGATTTTGACCTACGATATTATTGTTGACCCAATATTGATCAAATGTGTACAAGTGATTATGGAAAACAACCATTAGGAAAAAACAAAACACCCCCAATATTCATTCATATTAAATATTTGAATCCATACCTAAATGAATGGACATTGAAAGTCAAAGTACTTTCAAACAATGATCTATGCACCTTCACTAATGCCAAGGGACCTTGCCATGTCTTTAGCATTGATGTTGTTGACATGGAAAGTAGTAAGATACATATTTAATGCTTGAACATCCATGCAACACAACTTCACTGCAATGTCATATACCAAAACTATAGAAGGAATAGACATTGCACTAGCATTATCCTAGGAATGCTATGTAAAAATGAAATATACTACCTATGTTTGGCTCAAGAAAATGAATAGGCACGCTTGTATTAGTTTTCACTTACATGGTTAAAATTGACATCCTCGATCACTACTCCACCCTTGTGATTATCTAATGTCATAGGGGAGGTCACAAAGTTGTAGCTTCTTCTATGTTTTGAACATAATTCTATACATCCAATGTTTGATCAAATGATACAATTGGGTATGTACACATATCAATATTGCTTGTATTATATGCCTAGACCTTTTATGCACTAGGAATATATAGAGCTTTCCTATTTTGAGAAGATATGTATATTTTTTTTTATGAACAATTATTGTAAATTTAATTCTAAATGACATCAATGACATGGTTTTGAATTTACCAGTAATTAATTATAATAATAGGAGTTTTCTTCTATTTTATTTCATTTCAATAACAGATTATGATTTGATATTTAGGTAACAAATATCTCTAGATGATATCTAATATTAAAAAGTGTACACATGTAACATCTTTTGTTTCTTCTATCTACTTGGANAAAAAACAAAACACCCCCAATATTCATTCATATTAAATATTTGAATCCATACCTAAATGAATGGACATTGAAAGTCAAAGTACTTTCAAACAATGATCTATGCACCTTCACTAATGCCAAGGGACCTTGCCATGTCTTTAGCATTGATGTTGTTGACATGGAAAGTAGTAAGATACATATTTAATGCTTGAACATCCATGCAACACAACTTCACTGCAATGTCATATACCAAAACTATAGAAGGAATAGACATTGCACTAGCATTATCCTAGGAATGCTATGTAAAAATGAAATATACTACCTATGTTTGGCTCAAGAAAATGAATAGGCACGCTTGTATTAGTTTTCACTTACATGGTTAAAATTGACATCCTCGATCACTACTCCACCCTTGTGATTATCTAATGTCATAGGGGAGGTCACAAAGTTGTAGCTTCTTCTATGTTTTGAACATAATTCTATACATCCAATGTTTGATCAAATGATACAATTGGGTATGTACACATATCAATATTGCTTGTATTATATGCCTAGACCTTTTATGCACTAGGAATATATAGAGCTTTCCTATTTTGAGAAGATATGTATATTTTTTTTTATGAACAATTATTGTAAATTTAATTCTAAATGACATCAATGACATGGTTTTGAATTTACCAGTAATTAATTATAATAATAGGAGTTTTCTTCTATTTTATTTCATTTCAATAACAGATTATGATTTGATATTTAGGTAACAAATATCTCTAGATGATATCTAATATTAAAAAGTGTACACATGTAACATCTTTTGTTTCTTCTATCTACTTGGAAAAACATATTATGTCAATCAATTCTCCATATTATCTTTGTTTCATCTTTTGTTCTCTTATTAAATATGATAGTCATAAAAACATATCCTTTCGACGTTCCCTTTCCACTAGTTCAGGGGTATGCTAGTTATTTCATCGTTCTTTTCTCACTTTACATGGTTAACATTTTTTTCTATTACATTGTTTAGCTACATTCATTCTACTTAATGGTATAACTTGAACTTGATTATAAGTTGGTGAATATTTTTCTAAACACATGTTTAATTTATGGATTTTGGTTGATTTTACTATGACTGATGGAACTATTAAACCCTAAACCCTATACCTTATCGTGTGTGAATTAGGTATGAAATTATTGTGCATGGTAATTACCATAAAGAAGACATGTAAAAGGATCGTTGGTCATCCTTGGATCAACTATCCCTATTCTTCTCACTTTGGAAGGGTCGAAACCTAATTGGTGTTGCAATGTTATAAACCATGGAAATCCTTGTGATCATACACATACACTATCAGATTGGGATCCATTAATTTGAGCTCTCAGATCATAGCCTTCGTGAACACATAAGAGGGTTGATCCAACACCATCATATCTGAACAGGAGAGAAATCAATGGTGGATATCAACAGGTACACCATGAAGTTATGAGGTAAATAACGATTGAGGAAAGAACACTTTTAAATATGGATTGTTTGTTCATAGTGCTGACATGTTGTAATCTTGTCGATGCATGTTATAAATACCCACTAACCCACCTTCAACTTATGTGACGCAGAACCCCCAACCCGTAGGTTGGGATCCGGACAGGATCTTTTCTTCTCGGCCCCTGAGAGCTCGATTGGCTCTTTTATTTCCCTTTCGGAAATCAACACCCACAACAACCTTGAGGAAACTCCTCTTTTATTCTGGGATACCGTATTTCGTGATTTCACGAATCCCATGGTCGAGCGCCTTATCTCTTCAACCTCCGAACACTGAAATGCCGAAATTTTGTCTTTTGAAATCCTTTCAGACTTTCGCTAAGGATTGAATACTCTGTTGCTTCCGTCTTCCGATCTTCGAAGTCCCGAAATGCTGAAATGGTATTTCTCCTCGCTACTTTCATGACCCTCGACAGGAAGTCTCTTGTCCTTCCACGTGTCACCTCCTCCTTGTTTTGGGTTTTCGGGTATCGGGAGTTTGGAACTCTCAAACCACCTTATGTCTTCGCAATCCCCAATTTTCTGAAACATGTATTCTTCCCCCTCTCCTTTGTGATTTGCAACTTCAGAAACTCGATGTGGAGTGTAGACCCTTGTCAACGGGGATGCCAAATTTCCAACTTATGAAATACCCATAATTCTCTGTTGCAACCTCTAATTTAAGGTTTTCTCCCTTGCTGTGTCTCGATCTCTCTCCCTCGAGACTTCTTAAACCCTGAACTCCGAAGTTCCGTAACTTGCTTCCACACACGAAAACCTCTTTTTCTCATTTCGGGGATTTGATCAGCCAAGGATTAGGCCTACACTTTGGATTTTCGAACCCCAAAATGCCAAAATGATCTCACATCCCAATAAGTCAAGATCAGTGGCCCTTATCCGCCTTGCAGCTCCTGTAGATCCTACGACTCTCTCTATTTTGGGAATTCTTCTCAGAGAACTCCGACCGTCCAAATTTCTTCTTCAAAGATATTTGGTTCTAAATTGACCATGTGACTCTCTTCCAGAACCTATCCTTTGCACGATGGCTAAAGTTCCCTTCTGCTCCTCATACACCTTGAAGATGCTAACTCTCCTGAGCTTTCCTTCACCAACTTAACTCTCCTATGAGATTTCTGCATGCACTCCTTGCGACACTTCTTCAAATACATCTAAGTATTTGAGTTCTTTTGACTCTGTGCAACTCTTTACAACAACACTCTTTCAATCCTCTATTTGGTTGATGAAAATTGAACTTTCGACCAGCCTGCGCACACCTTGCATGGCTTCTGTGCCTAACTTGCACTTCTACAGAGAATGAGAACAACGGTATCCCTCATGATCTTTCAGAGGTAAACTTTGAACCCGTCAACGCACTCCTTGCGGACACTTCACTACACTTCTTGCAGGAACTCTTACTCAAGAAGAGAAACAATTGAAACTCATTTCCTTACTCTCTCAGACTTCAAACACTTAACATGAAATCATACATACATAGCATAAAAGAAAATGTACAAGAAAAAGAGTAAAACAACCATAATCATAACAATCAACATGTATACACATAAAGTATTAGAACACCATGAGTCTAAATCAAAGCTTCATATATATTACTTTCATAACTTCTATACACAGGTCCTTCTACACAGCTCTCTGCTTATTCTCCTCACTATGCTCTATTCATATTCTTGATAATGTTACAATGATACAAGATGAGGGTGTCTATATCTGTTTTCCCTCCAGCACCTAAAACTGTCTAATCTAGAAATTTAAATATACCTACTTTCATTAACTATGCATAAATGCATTTTCATCCTACAGATGAGAGCAGATCACTCAAGATCTGTTTACAATCTGGAAGTACACACTCTCTTAACTATTATATTAAAGTTTGTGCATCCAAACTTTCAAAATATTGCAAACAATTTTGACATCTGCCAAAAGTGTGATGGCATTTGTCCCATGCTTTCTTGCTATTGGCGATGCTCCTACATCATACTCCCTCACTTGAAAATTTTCATGGACTCCTGTTCATGAGCTCTTGCACTGTCTGTCCATGCTTCTGAATTTCTTCTTCATTCTCCCAGCTGGCATCTTCAACTGGATGTCCCTTCCATTTGACCAAGTATTCAAAATACTCTTTTCTCCTAGTCCTCTTGCGGACTCTCTTGTCAAGTATACTCTCCATCTGTGGTTTTTCAGCATATTCTCCCTCATGGAGCATTTTGGAAGACACAGTTGATTGCCTCTAAATAGTAATCCATCCTGGATCATATATTCGGTCCATTGACTTCTGTCCCTGAGAATTGGATTCTCAGATGCCTCATACACCTCTTTGAAATTTTTTTCATCCTTGTACATGTCCTTGAGATTATCAAAACCTAATGTTTTGAATCTAAACTCCTGCATAAGAAAACTCTTCCTGCTCAAAGAATCAACAACTTTGTTAGTAGTTCTAGAAATATGTTTAATTACAAAAGTAAAATTCTACATATATTCAACCCATTTTGCATGTTTTTGGTTCAACTTATCCCGTTGAGTTGCAAATTGCAACACGTGATTGTCACTGTACAAGACAAACGCTTTAGGAACCAAATAGTGCCTCCTCTTTTTCAGTGCCTGTATGACCACATAAAATTCCTTATCATACGTGGAGTACTTCACTTTCTCTTCATTCAGTTTCTCACTGAAGTATGCGATTGGTCTATTGTCTTGGCTTAAGACCACTCCTATGGAAAATCCGCTTGCATCACACTTGACCAGAAATGTCTTGTTGAAATCTGGCAACACCAAAATTGGTTGTTCAGTAATCTTCCTTTTCAACAAATTGAAACTTTTCTCTTCTTCTTCTATCCAATGAAAATATTTATGTCTTTTCTTCACCGTGTCCATCATCGGTGCACTAATTCCACTGAAATTTCTGATAAATTTCCTATAGAAACTAGCCAATCCATGAAAGCTTCTAACTTCAAATATACTCTTTGGTGATGGCCAATTCTTAATTACCTCCACTTTATTTTGATCTATTTTCAACTTATCTGCGGAGACAACAAATCCCAAATAAATGAGCTCTATCTTCATGAACGATGACTTCTTCATGTTTATCAGCAACTTCTCTTGCTGTAATCTCTTCATCACTATAGTCAAATGCTTCAAGTGCTCTATTTCTATCCTACTGAAAATCAATATATCGTCAAGATGTACAATGACAAATTTTCCAATGAACTCCTTCAATACTTCATTCATCAATCTCATGAAAGTACTCGACACATTTGTTAAGCCAAGAGGCATAACAATCCATTCATATAGTCCCTCATTGGTCTTGAAGGCTGTCTTCCACTCATCACCTTCTGTCATACAAATTTGATGATAACCACTTTTCAAATCAATCTTTGAAAAAAAATTGGCTCCACTCAAACAATCCCTCAAATCATCCATCCTTGGCAATGGAAATCTATACCTAATGGTAATCTTGTTAATTTCTCTTGAGTCTGTACACATGCTCCAACATCCATCTTTCTTTGGGCTGAGCACTGTTGGAACAATGCATAGAATCAAGATTTCTCTAACCAATCCTTTGTCCATTAAATCCTGGACCTGTATCTTGACCACTTCATTCTCTTGCGGCGTCAATCTGTACGCTGCTTTGTTTGGTAAACTAGCTCTAGGTATAAGATCAATGTGATGACTTATACTCCTGATAGGTGGCAACGAACGAGGTAGTTCGTCCACTACTATATCAACAAATTCTTCCAGTAGTTGTTGGACTTCCTCTGGTAAATCATCCACTCTTGTGCTGGTTAAAACAATTCTAGGCTTCCTAACCACAATGAATTGTGTATCTTCTTTCTTCTTAACCTCCTTAAGAAGTTCCTTCCCACTCATGAGAAGTACAATGTTGCTTACCTCTG
>SNQJ01S0177324.1:2017-13871 GCA_010110895.2 Picea sitchensis
CAAATAAATTAAGGTGCAGGGGTATAAAAATGCAGAGAATATGGCCATTAATAAAACAAAACTGAGTTAAGTTGCGAGGGAGGTATTACAACGCAGAGCTAATTTATCGAGACATATATATAAACGCAAAGATAAATTTATCCGACAATTTATAAAAACTCAGAGTTAAATTTATCTAGGAATGCATAAAAATGCAAAGTTAATTTATACGGCAATTTATAAAGACGATGAGTCAAATTATCTAGCAATACATAAAAACGCAGAGTTAAATCTATCCAGCAACATTTAAAAACGCAGAGCTAGAAATTTTGTGGTTGAGGGTGTTGAATGCAGAGAACACTAAACATAGTTTTCAAATGCCGAGAACGATTAGGACGCATAGGTGATATAACATGTAGAGACCAAAACAAGGTGGATATCAAGGCGCAGAGATAAGAAGGGGTAAATCGATGGGAAAATACATTTGTCTCCCATCATCCATGCACAGAAAAGTAGGGCATTAGAATCTATAGGTCGCTATGCACCAAAGTGACAACCGTCGATTTGGCTCCTGGCCGACTGCTCAAGCATGGACTGACGAACTAGGGACGAGGACGAAGTAAAAAGCACAACTCTTCACAACAATCAATAAAACCAATAGGACAGTCACAAAATTTAGGGATCGAAAGCCAAGGGAATCAAATCAACAACGAGCTTAAGGCCATGGGGAAATTAAGCTATCAATTAAAATGCTAAGTCAACACCTTCTTTACACAGTTAAAATCATATAAATGAAAGCATAAGGTCAATAATAATCTACCATGCAGAATAAAAGTAAGTGTATTGTAGCCCAAGTCATCTGCTCTAAGTCGTTGTCCTGTGCGCTCTGTGCAGCTCTTACTTGTCGATCGATGAGACTTCACCGGTACCTCCCAGCCAACGCTAGGGGTACTCTTCTCCCCCCTTAGCCCCCCGAGCCGCAAAGGAGCCATGCACACTAAAAAAGAGAACAACTAGCTCCCAGCTTGCCTCACAAGGCCGAGCTACCACTCCTCACTAAGCTGGGTATCTCAACTCCCACAAGCTAAGTAAGTCAAGTCTAAAATTCTGCAGCGTAACGTTATGCATCACAGGAGAGATCCATCATCATCCTCCTCCCTCCTTTATATAGAGTTTCTAAGTCATTTACTTTCCCAAATTCCCATTTAATTTATTGTTCAATAATTTAATTCATAAAAATCCTCCCCGTACATGTGTCACACATCCACTTCATTGCACCATAAATTAATTTCATTAATTAATTAATTACTCATATTTCTCTCACCCACCTAAACGTATTCCTAGAATCGCTCCTAGGTGTCCTCATATTCCCTCACACAATTTAATGACTTACCCCGTTACTAATTTACTAGTTGAGTTCAATTTAGAAAGTTCTTAAAGGCAAGATTCCTTGCCAAGTTAGTCATTCTGCTGTTTCCTTATGTTTCCCTTTTCTCTTTATGTTTTGCCCTTTTTCCCTTAGTTTCATAAATCTTTTAAATTTCCCTCTTTCCCTTTTTATCTAAAACTTAATTTAGTAAGTGTAGACTTTACCCATTTTCCCCCTATTTCATTTTAGTAAAAAAATTAATTAGCATATGTGACAACAACTAATTCCCTTTTAAAATTTTAATCCCTCCATAATTTGATTTTAATAATTTAATCGAGTTTCTTACCCTCTTTTGTCACATGTTTAGTGATGATTATTATTATTATTTATTCATTTTTATTTTTAATATATATATATCACAAGTATCACTTAGACCTAGATTTATTTTCCTAGGTTGGGTGACATTTTATTAGGGAAATTGTTTTAAATCCTTCTTATCACATAATTCGTTCTAAGGCCAACTAGGTTTATTCATTTATTAATTAACAATGCGACGTGCTCTTCAGGACGCGCTAGGTTCTCCAAGGGTGTCACTCCACTCATTATGTTTTCCTTGCATGACGTGCCCTTCAAGACGCACTACGTGCTCCAAGGGTGTCACTTGCCTCTTGACTGACTTGGTAGACATCAAAAACCCCTGGAGTCAATACTCCACAAGGTGATATTGTGGGAGACTAAGGACCTCTAAGGAATAAGACCCCTACCTTATTGTGTGCCCTTTAGAATCATCATGAGCGACTATCGTAGTCTTCCCTCATGACATTGTGGGTCTTCTCAAACTAGGTAGTCGTTAACCTACAGTTCGAGCCACGGAGGGAGTGCTAGTAGTTTGTGGCAAGGTTGTATTCCACACCTCTCCCTCAACGTCTCTGGTAGTCATGTGTGACCCCTCTACTCCACATGTGAGTCTGGTCGACAAGCTATCGTCATCCTGCATCATCAAAAAATCATGTCAGAAATGAGATCCATAATCATAACATCTAATCAAATGCACATATGTCATATATACAACAATAAAACCCAATAGTCCACTCCCTGACTCGATCCGGAGTCCAAGGGTTTCATCGGTGCCTCTGCATCCTCGAGGTCCAACATCCTGCACACTTAGGAGAACCGAGTCAATAGCACTTGTCTAAGTCAATACAACAAAATAACATGTCATCATATCCATAATGCCTCAGTATCATAATCAAATGCCCAATAGTATAATCATCTGGATCACTTGAAAGCAAGTGTCCTCAATGAATAAGTTCGCTTAGTGTGGGCAAGAGCGGGATGTTACAACATGGGCCTTTTTCTAGGGCTTGTAATACTTTGGTTTTGGGTCCTCAGATTAATAATATGTTTTTGTTTATTTATGCAAGACCGGAGTGTCTGTAAATTTGAAAGGTCGGAGTGCCTAGAAATGTAATACTTTGAATATATTAATAAAATACATCACTAGATGCAAGACCTACAAGGACAGAGATAGGGGGATATGAATCCACAAGGATGAGTCTTAGGTTGATTCTAACACACACAACCAGTTATCAATTTCTAAATATTTTCCCAACCACACAACATCCTAATTTACCAGCTCTCTTCCCCTTCAACCTGCACAACCCAAAGAAATGAATCCCTTACTCTGCAATGCAGTCCCTTGGTTTGTTTCACTTCTTTTCCAGAGCTCCAGAAAGAAATGGATGCATGTGTGCATGAGAATGATGGCACTTGTGAAAGAATGGTCCACAACTGAGAATCATTGGAGTTTCTAGCATTGATATTTCCTAACCAGTAACATTGGAGCCTTGGAAAATAAGTGGAACAACCTAAGGGACTGCATTTCAGAGAAAGGAGTTCATTTCTTTGGATTGTGAAAGATGAAGGGGAAGAGAGATGGTAAACTATAATTCTATGTGGTTGGGAAAACCATGAGATATTGATAGTTGGTTGTATGTGTTAGAGTCGTCCTAGGACCCGTCCTTATGGATTCATAGCCCTATCTCAGGGGTGACATGTTGTTGAGATCTAAAACAACAGTGTTTATGGTTGGGTGGAATGTTTGATGTCTCCAGCCATTTGGTGAATGTTTATTTAAAAAGATATGTGTTTTATTGCATTTTATGTTCTGTTTTGTATTAATTATCTCTGAAATATGTTATAATGTGTATGTTGTTGTTAATGTTGTGCATGGCATGTTATTGTTTTATTTTATAGTTTAGCATGATTCTAGATTATTGCATGTGTTGTTATCATGCTTCTTGATTTTAATAATTGGTATTAGAATATTTAATTTGTCCAAGAAGATGAATTTAGAGGTACCTGATTCGATGGGTACATTACAAAGTGGTATCAGAGCAAATCTTTTTGGGTTTTCTAGTGATGGATACGTCACAGATTGGTAACAGAGAAATAGTTTTGTGGTTGTTGGTAATGGGTACATTACAGATTGGTATCACGTCGGTTGCGGTAATTGGGCCATTTGGGTTGACTTGCAGGTTGATTTTTTTGTGATTTTCACAAAGGTCAAAGCAGCAGGCATTGGGGAACCTGAACGTCATTTCTTGAAAATATAATTTTTTGGGGAAATTGGAAAATTTTGAAAAAAACAAATTGTATGATGATGTCATCATGATGTGTGGGCCACATGTCAAGTGATGTGGAAGTGGTGACATGGACTTCCATAGTGGCAGGGCACAACAGCAGGGTGGTAGGCCCCAGTGGCGAGGTGGTAGACCATGGCAAGCCACAGCGACAGGGTGGCAAGGTGGTAGACCATCGTGGTGGGGCTACCAATGGAGCAGCGGCCTGACACCACAAGTGGTATCGAAAAGAGGTATCTCATCGTGGAGGGGGAGATTTTAAAATAATTTTTGGCGATGCAAAACCTATGGGAATGCGCTATGTATCATGGGCAGTATTTGATATCGCATCACGGAGGGTTCTTAACTCCTGAGCACTTCGACGATGTGATATCAATATCATCCATGGATCCTCCCCCGATCTTCATTTTTAGATCTGGGGTGGGGACAGGTTGTACACCAAAGGTAAGGTGCAGGATGGGACTCCCCCATCTCCGCAGACTATGTATGGATGTCAGGTGGAATTTTGACAGGGGAGTTGGAACCCGTCAGTGACATGGGCCACAGAAATGGTGCCATGTGGCAGTCGGTATGGGTGCGTCCCAAATTTATTAAAAAATTGTTTTATTAAAACAATGAAGAAAAGGTAAGGTAGAGAGAAAATCATAGGAGGATGATGGAGAAGGCCATGAGGGTGGTCATAAAGGGAGTCTAGAGACATTTTCTTATTTTGGACATAACTGGAGCAAATTAAGTTAGATTGAGATGATACTTTTGGGTTTTTTCCACAATAAGGAGGGATACAATAGCGCCAGAGAGGGTCACTGGACATTTTTGCTTGAATTTGTCAGAAAGTTCAAAATAGTGGGTTTTAAAGACCTGGGTCTAGTTCAGTGACAGAGGTCCAAAATAAGCTGAAATTTTTGGAGAGAGTCCAAAATGTAGACATGAAAATACCCAGTGAAGAAATAGAAGAAAATCTAAGGGGTTTGGAAAGGGGATTCTAAAATAGGTCAAAATCCACTATTCCATGCCACTTTTGAGGGATTTTTGGGATTTTCAGAGGAGGATAAGTGATCCTAGATCTAAAAAAAGGAAAATTTTATTAATGCAAAATTTTGCATACTCATAAACACAAAAAAAATTGATTTAGTGAGGTTTTTTCAGAAGTGCACGGTTTGGGAGATAGTTTTCCTAAAATTTCAAAGTCTGAATTTTTTTTCTAAAAATGACAGTTGCAAATTCCATATTGTTGTAGAATATTATTGGAGAAACAAATGGAGAATATGAAGGTTTCTATGTGTTCACCATAATGATTGTTATAAGTTCCTATTACAGAAATTTTCTTGGTTCCTAATGTATTTTCTTCTACAATTGACAAAACCAATGAAGAAAATGCATAATGGGGTGAAAATGGATTTTTCAGAAAGCCATAACTTTCATCTATGAGATGAAATTGAGGCACAGGAATAGTCATTGGAAATATGATGCAAAGGAGAATAACCTAGAATTATCAGAATTCATATAATTATGATATAATTCTTCATGAATTGAGAAGAAAGAGGACCTATAGCATTAATTGACAAAAATTCTGTAATATATATAATTCTAACAAAAGTGGTTGCTTGCACATTTTAAAAAATTAGAGGTATAAGCATATCAATTCAAGCCCAGAATCGCATATCAGAGTCATGGAGGATGCATAAGGAGCCTACAGTCGTGAGAGAGAATCCAAAGACTAAAATATCAGTGTGGGTAATGCTTAAATGGAATCTAATGGACATAGGAGCAGAGTGGAACCAACATAATTGGTAAAGACTATGAGAAGTCTCAGAATGGAAGTGTAGATTTATAGAGATGATAGTGAGAGGATAATGAGATCACGGGAGGATAATAATCAAATAAATGTTCAAATGATGCAAAGCCTAAAGAAATTACAAAGGCAAGCAAAGAATGGATCAGACTCAAGACATGAGGAAGAAAACAAACATTATGAAAGAAATGATGACTATAGAAGACCCAGTCACTCAAGGAGTGCTAGTATTACTCATATACATCACTCACCTCCTTGCTCAATTAGGAATTTTTATGCATCTAAAGAGTCAAGGAGAAATCCAAAAGTATCTCATGTTAGGCATCAAATAATAAGATATGGGTTGGACAGTTTGCAAGGAGAGCTTAGGAATATTAAGCCACCATCCTTTGATGATGAAAGAGAAAGGGAAGATAATGTTGGAATCATAAAGTATTTTCACAACTACTCATTTAGAAGCTAGGATTGCAACATACCATTTGCATGGAAAAGATGTTATGTGGTGGGATCAGTTGAAGCAAGTTGAACACATTAATGAGAGTGTGATTATTTAGAAGTAGTTCAATAAATGTTTTCATAAGGAGTATCTTTTAGAGCACTATTATGACAATAATATGCAATATTTCTTTGAACTCAAGTTGAGGAGCATGACCATGGGAGAATATGAAAAGAAATTCTTAGGATTTTTGAAGTACGTGGGATTTATCAAGGATAAAAAAGTGAAGATACAGAGGTTTTTAAGTGGAATGACATATTTCTATAAAAATAAGATTCAATATGATGATCCCATAACTTTGAAAGATACTATTAGAAAGGCTAAGTACATGTATGAACAAGGAAATGGCAGAGAATCTTTGCAGAAGTCTTGGAAGGATAAGAAATTTGATCAGAGAAGGAAGGGATTCAAACCTCCTTTCAATAGAAATAGTCCAAGTACAAATCAACAAGATCAGTCTGCTAAGAATGATTCTAAGAGGGAAGAATCCTTGCGAAAAAAAAGAAATACCACCAATCAAATGTTGGGGATGTGAAGAAGATCGCATGTATAAGGATTGTCCTCATAGAGAAGACAAGATGAGGACATTGCACAACATCCAAGAAGCTACTACAGTAGAAGACATGAGAAAAAATATTCCAAGAATATATGCAGTGTTCGAAGATCGACAAGAAAAACACCAATCCCATATGATTCAGGTGAAAGGTAAGATCATTGATCTATCTGCTAAAATTTTAATTGATTTAGAAGAAATCCATAGTTACATTGATCTTAAAATAGTGGACAGATTTCATTTTGAGAAAAGTAAGCTTGAAAAATCATGTTTGGTTTAGCTAGCCACTAGAACCAAAAGAAGGATCAATGAGACTGTCAAATATTGTTTAATAAATCGGAATGGAGTGAGTACTAATGTTGATCTGAATATCATACCATTAAGATCTTATGATGTCCTAATTGGAATAGATTGGTTGGGAAAGCATCATGTTGTCCTAGATTTCCATAACAAGACATTTACATGCCTTGATTAAGAAGGAAAATAGAGTATTGTGAAAAGAATTCCAAGACCCATTTCTATAAGGGAGATTTCAACCTTACAACTGAAGAAATGTTTTAGGAAATGATGTCAATTGTATGCAGATCATGTGGAGCTAGAAAATACCAAAGGGATAAGTATTTAAAAGTTTTGAGTATTGCAAAAGTTTGAAGATATATTCCAAGAAATACTAGAATTACCACCAAAGAGGGATATATATTTCTCTATTTATTTAGTACTAGAAGTTGCCCTAATGTCAAAAACTCCTTACAAAATGAGTACAACAAACTTAAAAGAATTACAAATGTAACTGGAAGAATTGTTGAAAAATTGATACATATTCCCAAGTGTATCACCTTGGGGAGCACCAATACTCTTTGTTAAAAACAATGATGGAATGTTGAGAATATGCATTCACTTTAGATAGCTTAATAAATCCATTGTGAAGCACAAATACCCAGAATTGATGACCTCTTTGATCAATTAAGAGGAAGGAGCAAAGATAGACTTGAGATCAGAATATCACCAGGTGAGAATCAAGGAATAAGACATTAATAAGATAGCTTTTAGAACCAAGTATGGACATTATGAATTTGTAGTGGTGTCATTTGGACTGACCAATGCACCGACTATTTTTATGTGCTTAATGAATGGCATATTTAGAAATTATCTGGATAAGTTTGTTATTGTGTTCTTGGATGACATACTTATATATTATAAGTCTAAGGAAGAGCATGAATATCACTTAAGGTTGGTGTTGCAAGTTATAAGGGAACATCAATTGTATGCAAAGCTAAGCAAGTGTTCTTTTTACCAAGAGCAGGTCCATTATTTGGGGCACATTGTTTTAGAGGAAGGTATAGTAGTAGATCCAGAGAAAATTGAAGCCATTAGAGGGTGTCAGCACCAAGGAATGTTTCAAAAGTCATATCTTTCATGGGATTAGTAGGATACTATAGGATATTTATAACAGGATTCTCTAAAATTGGCCTTCTCATCATCTCTTTACAAAAGAAGGGGATTAAATTTAAATGGATAGTAGAGTGTGAAGAAAATTTTAATTTGTTGAAAGAGTTACTTACCAGTGCACCTATTTTGAAGATCGTCGACCCAAATGAAAATTGTGTGGTATGCACAGATGCATGCAAAGAAGAACTTGGTGGAGTCCTCTCTCATAATGGACATGTCATTAGTTATGAGTCTAGAAAGCTTAAAAAACATGAGAGGAATTATGACACGCATGATTTGGAGCTTGTTGCCACATTGATGATGTGGAGGCATTATTTAATGAGGAAGAAATTTGAATTAAAGACAGACCATAGTGGTCTGAAATATATTTTTGAACAACCAACTTTAAATGTCAGGGAAACAAGATGGCTGGAATTTTTAAGTGAGTATGACTTTGACATCAAGCATATCAAAGGAAAATAAATAAAGTTGTTGATGCACTCAGCAAAAGAGTACATCTCATGCATGCTACAACCATTAATATGCACAGTTCATATTTAAAGAGAAGGATTTTAGATGTTGTTATTACACACCAACATTACCTACAAGAAAAAGAAATCTTACAGCAAGAAAATGTACAACATAAATCTAAAGACTATAAGAGGAAAGAAGATTGATTACTTATGCATAAAAACACAATTTATGGTCCTAGTTCTAGAAAACTTAAGAAGTTAGTATTAAAAGAAATGCATAATGTTTCATATGTTGGACATCATGGTTACCATAAAACAATTGCAGCAATAAGAATCCAATACTTTTGGCCAGGAATGAAGAAGGAAGTTGTTGATTACATTTTCGAATGTATGGAATGTCAGAGAGTAAAAGTTGAGCATAGACACACGGGGGGGTTTGCTAGAACCATTGTCAATTCCATAAAGGAAATGGGAAGTAGTAACCATTAAATTTATTACCAAATTGCCTAGGACAGCAAGGAAACATGATTCAATAATGGTAGTCGTGGATAAATTGACAAAGGTTTCTCATTTTGTTCTTGTAAAAATGACTCATACAGCAGCTAATATTGCAAAAATTTACATGAGGGAAATTGTTATGTTGCATAGAATACCTAAGGAAATTGTTTCAGACGGAGATACAAAGTTTACTTCAAGATTTTGGAAGGATTATTTAAAGTATTTGGTACAAATCTGAATTTTAGCACAACATATCATCCATACTCAGATGGGCAGACAAAGAAATTCAACCAAGTGATTAAAAAATGTTGAGAATATATGTGATGGATAAGCCATCTAAGTGGGAAGAATACTTGCATTTGATTGAGTTTACCTATAATAATGGGTATCAAGCTTCATTGAAGATGAGCCAATTTGAAGCTTTGTATGGTAGAAAATGCAATACTCTAGTGAGTGGGACAACCCAACAAACAGAGTAGTACTTGGGCCATAATTGCTTAAGGATATGGAAGACCAAATGGTTAAAATTAAGCAAAATTTGACAACAGCACAAGATAGACAGGAGAGTTATGTAGATAAGAAGAACATAGCTACAGAATTTAAAGTGGGAGAGCATGTGTTTTTGAAAGTGAATCCCAAAAAGAAGTCACTAAAGTTGGAAAATTGTACCAAGGTAGCAGCCAGATTCTATGGTCCATTTGACATATTGGACAGAATAGGGTCAGTTGCATACATGCTTGCATTCTCTTCTTCCATGAATATGCATAATGTATTCTATGTCTTTTTTGTTGAAAAATCATGTGTATAATCCTAACCATGTTATTGATTGGAATTTGATTCATGTGGAACCATAAGGAGACTTTCAGTTCCAATCGTTGCACATATTGGATAGGAAGGTCAAAGTGCTCTGGAATCGAGCCATGGGATTGATAAAGGTTCAATGGATGTGTTACAATCTCGAAGATGCTACTTGGGAGCACGAGGATTCCATGTGAATAGAGTACACGCAACTTTTTGAAGACTTTTGAAATTTTGATTTCTCTCTTTTGTATATGCACTTATGACATTACCAAAATAAGGGGGAGGGGAATGTATTACCCCAGTTTTGAGTCATCGGATTAATAATGCATTTTTGTTTATTCATGCAAAGTTTGGAGTGCCTATAAAGTTGAAAGGTCAAAGTGCGTAGAAATATAATACTTTGAATATATTAATATAATACATTGTTGACTATAAGATGGACAAGGAAAAACATAGGGGCTATGATTCCACAAGAAAGGGAGTTTAAGGGGCTAAGTATTTTCATTATTTTATTCACCTATCTTGGCTTTAGTTGGGAAAAGTGGTTACATGAACTTCTTGACGAAGGCCATGTGGTGCTTTATTGCATGTAATTATATAAACCCAACTTTTGGGTTGTTTGGGGGTTGGTCATTCATTTTCTCCTCAATCATTGTTATTCATTCATCATTCATTCTTGCTCATTATTTGTCTTGGTCTGGGCATGGGAAATGAATTATGGGAGGAAAAGAGTCATTGTTTGTTGGTTGTAAGTAATTTTTTATTATTCCATAAATGAATGGATGCATGTGTACATGAGAATGATGGATGTTGTGAAAGAATTTTCCACAGCTGAGAATCCTTGGAATTTCCAACATTGATATTTACTAACCAATAGCACTGGAGCCCTGGAAAAGAAGTGGAACATCCTGAGGGACTGCATTGTAGAGAAAGAGGTTCATTTCTTTGGGTTGTGTAGGTTGTAGGGGAAGAGAGTTGGTAAACTAAGATGTTGTGTGGTTGGGAAAACAGTGAGAGCTTGATAGTAGGTTGTGTGTGTTAGAGTCGACCTAGGACCCGTCTATTGGTTGTGGAGCCTGATTATCTTCTTGATTTAGAGATCTTTTACTTTCAGCCGTGTTTATACCCCATGAAGTATTTACACCCCAGAAGTATGTACACTCTTCCACGCGGGGGAGTGCAGAGGGGAGGTACCCCCTCTGCGGGGTCTGGGGGGGCTATCCCCCCGACTGGGGGTTTGGGGGAAAGCGGGCCCCCAACGGGGGTTCAGGGGTGAAGCCCCCAAAGCAAAAATTGCCTTGTAAAAGTATATTGTAATTTCATTGTAAATCCGGATCGTTCATTATAAGGTCACAGATCTAACGATAGATATTATGTTAGGGTTTTTTGTCCTAGAAGGCAACCCTCCTTTATGAGGGAAATGTATTGCGGCTATGTATGTTGGCAAGTATTGTATTCTGAGAGAGGAGACTGTGAGAGAAATAAGAGGAAGTTACAGCGGGTTTTGTTGTGGGTTGTATCCCTTCATTTTGCTGGATAATAATAAAGAAAGGGCCTGGCAATTTCTCTGGTGGACGTAGCCCACACTGGGTGAACCACGTAAATATGTGTCTCTCTTGTATTGTGTATCTTCTGTGTTTTGTTTCTGCATTTTTTTTTATTGCTCCGCGGTCCTATTTTTTTAACAACTGGTATCAGAGCGTAAGGTAACTCGCAGGAAAAGAGGGTACCTGGTTCGAGTGGGAGCAATGTCAGAAGATGGAAATTTTAGGGTCGAGAAATTTAATGGCCAAAACTACTAGTTATGGAAGATGCAGATGGAA